>ML732515.1:0-17820 GCA_009176345.1 Aspergillus leporis | reverse complement strand
TTTTTTTTCTTAAATCCTTTCCCCCTCTAAGATCTTCAACTTTTTGTTCCTTTTTTTCCATCCCACTTTTCTTCTTTTAAATCTTTCCTTTCCCCTCCCAGGAAAAGCGCCATCCGACTCGTCATGACGTCAAAGTGGACACTTCTCCCAAGAGTTGCCCTGGATTGAATGACTTCAAGGCAACCGGCATATTGCTGATATTGTCCCGAGGCATGGTTGACCATCACAACGCTTGATTGTCCGTCCTTGCATGTTGCATGCCCACTTTTTTTTGCTCGCAACGCAGGAGCCTCGTCTGCGCCCGTGGCTCAGGAACTTGAATCCACTTCGTGCCTTGTCTAGGCTTTGGGTGGCCACCTCACACTGCACGCTATGCACAGGCGCGCAGGGGTTTCGATGAGAAGGGAAGGCCATGCGGCGGAGCGAACGGTAGATCGTAATCCGTAGAGAGGGGCTTTGTGAATAGAGTCCAGATTGCTACTAATCACCCTCTTAATGACATCCAGCCCTGGGCCCGGTGTCAAAATCTGGGATTGGAAGGCAGACCCGTTGCTCAAGTGGGTAGATTTTAAGTCTATATTCACCATCGTCGTTTCATTGTGGAAATAGTAGTCAAGCTAAATATGCAACTTATCATGCGGTCGTTGAGTTGGTCGGTAGTACTTATGCTTTTTCTGGTGATAGGAAGATATCCAGCCATGTAGGGCATCGTTCGGCTTCTCGTCGCACCTGCTTCTTGCGGATAAATTCAAAAAGTCCATGCTTTTTAAAGGTACTCGCTGTTTATTCGTAAATAAATAGTATATAATAGAATAATATAATTTATTTATCCTTAATTGTTTTCGTCAGTGGCTACAGCATTTATTTTATTTGATTTTTTATTTCCTCTTTTTTTTTTTTTTTTTTTTTTTTTTTCTGGAGCCCCTCCATCTAACCCAAACTTCGTCCCTATAAAACCCGCAGTCTCTCAGTCCCTCTCAATTCTCTTTTTTTCTCTCTGTTGTCTCGTCATCTCTTGAAAAGAGAAATCTTTGATCGTCTCATTTCTCGTCGATCTGATTGGACACTGATTGTGAAAGATATCATCCATAATATATTGATCTTTTCATTAACTTTTGCCTTCCGGTTCACTTTTCCGGATTGTCCTCGTTGAGTATAAAAACTCAACTGAAGAAGAGTGGATACCACCAGTAACGTTTTTACGCCCGTGGTGAAATTCCCTAGCGGTTGTTGAGCGGTTGCATATCGCTCAACACTAGATCTGAATCATCTCCATCTCCCCCAACCCCATAAAAATAGAGTGTCTTTTACAGACGCAGGCAATTCTTCAAGATGTCGCAGAAGCCAATCTTCGTCGCTACTCACCCCCGCGCATGCTCGACAGCATTTGAGCGAGTACGACTTACCTGATCTATCCTGATTATATGGATCATAATTTGCTAAATCTCTGCAGGTCTTCATGACTCGTCGGGATACCATTCAGTGTGTCCATGAGCCATTTGGTGATGCTTTTTACTACGGTCCAGAGAGACTGGGCACCAGATTTGCCGACGATGAGCAAGCTCGCATAGAGAGCGGCTTCAGTCAGTCGACTTACAAGACCGTGATGGATAGAATCGAGCGTGAAGCTTCTGAGGTCCGACCCTTGCTCTTTTCTTTCTTTTTTCCTCTTTCTCTCGTTGTGGCCCGTAAATCTTCCTATGTCTGTCCGCCCAGACGATGATGGATCGACCTCCATGGCATGTAGGATGCGTATTAGGTCGTTGTGATCTCTTTACCCTATTTCACCTCCAGCACTTGCATAGACTATTTTCCTTGGACCCTCTACAAATGGCGGATAGGGCACTTTTACCCTTCCTCTTTGCACCCTCCCCCACAGTGTCAGATTCTCCTCACTTCTCGGAAGGAACAACGACAGTCATCTCTTGTTTTCCCCTGCTATTGTCCGCTTTCTCTTCTTTCTTTTCTTTATTTGTTTGATCTTTTCGTGGTCTTCACAAGACGGGATACTTACCGAATCACAGGGCAAGAGAGTCTTCATCAAAGACATCCTGCACTATCTTCTTCCGCCAAATGGTAAACCCGCCAGCATTGCGCCATCTCTGCAGAGACGCGAGCGTGGTGTTGGTACCGAAACCAATGGCAGCGTAGACACTGTCGCCAACGGGACCAACGGTCATGTCGAATCAGGACACGGCGTAAATCAAACGTCCCAAAAGCATCCGTACCCGTACAACACAGAGTCGGAGCCAGGGAATCCCATGGTGATGCCCAAGGAGCTCCTCTCCAAGTTTCACTTTGCTTTCCTCATCCGCGACCCACACTTCAGTGTTCCCTCATACTACCGGTGCACCATTCCCCCCTTGGACAAGGTAACCGGCTTCTATTACTATGATCCAGCGGAGGCAGGATACGATGAACTTCGTCGGGCGTTCGACTATATGCGGAGTATCCACATGATTGGACCTCATATCGCGACGAGGGAGCAGGACGCGGACGAGATTGACAACAAGCTCAGGCCCGTTGTCAACGGGGTCGGCGAGGCGCATGAATCGGCGGAGATCTGCGTTATCGATGCGGATGATCTGCTGGAGAAGCCAGGCCCGATGATCGAAGCGTTCTGCCGCAGCGTAGGTCTTGAGTATGATCCGTCCATGTTGGACTGGAAAGACCCAGCCGAGCAGCAGCAGGTGTGTGAGGCATTCGAGAAGTGGAGGGGATTTCACAACGACGCTATCGAATCAGACGGTTTAAAGGCCAGGGCACATGTAAGTCTGCAGCAATATCTTGTGAGTTGAAAAGTCAGTCACACTAATCCATATCACTAGCGTCGTCCCATGTTGTCCGAAGATGAATTCAACGCCGAATGGACCAAGAAGTACGGCGCAGAAGGCGCCGCCTTAATCCGTAGATCAGTGGATGAGTGCATGGCAGATTACTTGTATCTGAAGCAGTTTGTCATGAAAGTATGAGACGACAGCGAGGGAAGGGATAAAGAGGAATGAAGAGGAATTTAAGTTACAGGACGAACGGCAGGAGGAATCCACTTTTTCTTATTATTAGGTTCCAGGGTTGTTTGCAATGCCGTGATGATCATGATGAGATCTTAGCTCTGATTGCGCCATTTGACACTCGGCGCTCATTCGTGATGATGTCTTTTCCTTACGTTGGAATTCTTTGTCTTTTTCTTCTTTATTACTGCTATTATTGTGTATTAGGAGACTGAGCCTTGTTTCTGGTACAGTCTTGTTGTCAATTTCCCCTCGCGTAATAAGATGAGTAGATGATCAACGGGTATGTCACCTTTATACCCATCCTCAATATAGAGCCTCAGGTGTGTTGCTACAGCCACACCAAACAAACAACAATGAAATTAAATTGCTGAAAACGCTTGCTCTCTCCTTGACTCTGCAATAAATGCCTCGCATCCAATATATATAAAATAAAAATAAAGAAGCCCAACAAGACCGATGCATAACTGTCATTCATCGTACAGTACCTATCATGTATCCAATCCAATCCAATCCAGTCTGCAGCTATCATTCATTCTCTGAAATCATATATAGCATCCAAATGATCTCTCGGTGCTGCCAAAAACAGAACCTCAAATAAAAAAAAAGAATAACAGGAATAAATAAGAAAGAGCAAACCCACACTACGCTACGCCCGAAAGGTCATTATACCGCACTATAGCCGCCTCTCGACCCTGACCCCTGGAGCGTGTTGACGACCCGACGAAGCCAGTCTTGGAAAAGATACGGGACATCCCGGATAGTATCGCCGTGAGGAAGGAGGTCCCATCCGCGGGCACCATAGCGATTATAGTTGAGCCAGGAGCCGAAAATAAGGTAAGTAGCGATGCAGAGGAAGAGACTACGCAATCAATTAGCCACAGGGGAACCGAGAGGGCGCAAAGGGGGTAGTGGGGGGGAAGGAACATACATGATAATAAACCAAGTGAAGAAGCCCCAACGACTCGATGAGTCCCCTTTATTGCCTTCCTGGTAATGATCGCAAGCATACTTCGTCCTCCAGTTCAACTTGAGCACGTACGAATCATCATCTGCCTGGCCGAAACTCTTGAACTCGAGACTTTGCGACCGGTCCGATGGTGGTTGTTCTTTATCGTCTCCGCCTTCCTCGCGCCGTCTCCAATCTTTCTCTTTCTCGTCCTTGTCCTTGTCTTCCTTGGCTGTCTTCAGACCCTCTAGCCCTGATCGCTCCGGGTCACATTGGAACTCGAGCACCGCGCCCGCGTCTTTCTTCTTCCCCTCGTCGTCGACGTAGTTGCCCCCAGAGAGCTTGACCAGCAGACCCTCCTCGGCCGGGTCGAGTTTCTTGCGCCGGGTGATCTCCGGGTCTTTGCTTCCGTGGCCGAGATGCTCGAGTCCAACGATGGGGAAGGCGCGGCTTGTTTCTTCTGAGCCGTCGACGGGGTATTTGTATTGGAATCCGCAGACTTTGGGTCATGTCATTTAGTATTGCTTTGTTCCAATCATATATTCCAACTAGGGATAGCATGATCGATGCATTGTTGGAGGGAAGGCAGATAAGAAAAAAGTGAAAGGTAGGTAGGTAACGTACTGTTCTTCGATGTCCCACACTTCAAATGGCCCCTGATTGAAGCCCCCTTCAGGATATTACATATGTCCAGCACATACGTGGTGTTTACCACGTGGGTTTCTGTTTCCTCGACATGGTAGAGGGAGTGGACACCGCCCAATGGACTTAAGTCGTATTTGAACCCGTCGGCGTTAATATGGGCGCAGTCGAAGCCGCTTGCTGCGCTTAGAGTAGGTAGTACGGCGGAGAGTAAAACCGAAGAAAGACTCGCTAGTATTCGCATGGTGTGTGTGTGAGGGAAGAGGGAGAAGGAGAGCTGCTGCTGGTATGGTTGGTGGTCGAAGGTTAAAGTGATGACAATGTTGTGGTGACGCAGCTCTACTGGAGAGTGGCTAGAAAGGGAAAGGAAAATGCAAAAGAGGAGTGGTTCGAGAAACCTGACTCGCTAGGTCGGTAGGTGTATGGTGGTCTGGACCGTGAATTCTGGAAGGCTGGGGTATCGATGGCTGGTATGTTGTTATGGTTGGTGATGATGAGATTCAAATGCGGTGGCCGCTCGGGATTATCTTTCTTTTCTCCGAGACCAACGTCAACAGCTGTAGAGACCGTGGATAAAAGTGGTACAACCACCTGAGCAACACTGAGGTGTGTCTGTTCAGCTTCCAAACTATAAGTTTAACGGATCTCTTCTAGCGATGTGTCATGTCGATATCTGGACTGTGTGTAGGGAGCTCCGTGAGGTCTCGATCCGCAGACGGATGGCACATGATGAGAATGATGATGATGTCACCCGACAGAGAGCCAATATACACATTAAACACTCGAGGCGGAGGATGTACTCTGTATATACATGGCTTACCATTGACCTAGAAGGAGTAACGATGTATAGCTTTCTGATGAATGACCAACAGTATGGTCCAAGCAAGCAATTGTATACAGCTGAAGCACCCTCTTGGTATATCTACGTAAATCGGTCTCTACTGCGGGGGACCATTCTAATGTATGTCCCTGTGTGTGAATCTATTCTAGATCATCTTTGCTGTCTTGCTCACCTGCCTAACGTTCTACCAAGCCAAGCTTACCAGGATCGCGTCTTGGCCCAGATAGCGGCAACCACATTGGTAGTGACCAAATCCATCTGAAAGTTGTAAAGCATCTTGCTTAGTGCGCTCACGTGCATGCATATGTTGGGTGTATATCAGGAGACGGCCCCGAACCGAAAATAACGATAACAACAGCAGCAGCCGATTCAAAGGTTCAGAGACAAGGGACGAGGGAACATCCATGTAAAGTGTGATAGGCAGAAAAAAAAAAAGTGTAAAAAGAGATGACCAGACTGGGGCTCGATCCCAGGACCTTATGCGTGTTAAGCATACGTGATAACCAACTACACCATCCGGCCAATATGTTGGAGAACGCCCTTCAACTTTGATATCATAACACATATATTTAATTCAAATACCATCATATCCCCCAACATTCATGTGCATTGTTGTTGGAACGTACTCGTAAACATGCCCCATAGTACCCTCTCCGTCTTCGCTTGAACTACCTTGACCTCTCTTTTGGTCTTAATGGCTACCTGGAGGTGCTATTTCATGGCTAGTTTTTGGATCATTTATATGTAATGATTTTATATATATTTCGTATTCAAGTGGCATGTACATAGGTCACTTATCGCATACATCTCGCGCAACCCGAGAACACCAGGATATCCCGAATATAGCGTCAATCATTTCGCATGATAATTTCCAGATACTACTGTCCGTGACACCTAAACCATAAACCGGCAGCATTCGTAACTTTCACATTGACCGTTACGACGACCCGCAAAGCTTCTGAACGGCAGGCAAAACCTCATCTAGAAAGAAGTTAGCTGCCGGCCCCTCGTATGCATTAGAGGCAGGGGAGATATACTCAAGCCCTTATCATTACCACACGCCTCCAGTACGCACCCAGCGGCTGTGCCCTTAATCTTCGAGAAGTTGTCTGGCTTGCAAGCGCAGGCCACGTCGGTCGCGCCACAACCAGATGAACTCTTGACAGAACCCTGGATGCAAAAATGGGCACATGCAGGAATAGAGTCCAGGTTCTGTGCGCTCGCGAGGGTAGCTAGGGCGATAGCCCAGTGGTGAACTTCATATTGAAAGGGGTACGGAGGTAGGTAAAGGGGGTTAAAATTGTTGGTAGAAATGAATAAACGTAAAGTGGAAAGTGACTGCAAATGGGAGAGCAACAGGTAGAAATGACGTGTACATTTTATTAACTTGCCCACCTACCACAAAATTGAGATGAACGTGATATGTCTATCGTGGAAAGGGGATCTACTCCTCAATTATTGTGTTGATAATATTGATCACCACAAAAGCTCGATCCAGCTGATCACTGTCAAGCCGCGCGTACACGCTTAACGTACATTGCCCCCAACATAAGCTATTCACCCCAGAAGAAATAAGGAATCCAGTATTAGTACCAAGAATACATCCCATGGGAAAGGCTGTCGTAGTATCCTACAACCAAGAGCTATTTTGCCATAATGGGTTTTTGGATCTCAACGGAACCATAACTTGGAGGATAATTCAAGAAGAATCTACATAAGTTACACATCAGTAGGCCTCTTTGGGTCCTTAGAATTTGAAACGCATAAATGTAGAGGTGGAAAACACGACTGAAGTCCAATGTACCTTTCTCATACATGGACCCAGGGGAAACCGACCAATCAAAAGCATCAAACCAATGAAGATAAAATGCCCAGCGCACAGACCACTCTATCCCACCAAACCACATCAACCAAATTAACCAACCAAACCACACTCTATCTATCAAGAAACAACGACCCCAAACACCTTTAAAATTCGAGGTACAACCCATAAGCAAAATGATGCAACATCGCATGGCACGTCCCCATCCCCTGTCTATCCAAAGCAAACCCATCTAACACCCACCCACAGCTCGCAAAAGAAGACGAAGTCTCCGCGGCAGGAGAAGAGAATGAAGTCCGCCGCGAAGATCAGGAGAAGATCAACCGCTTCAGCCGTCTTCACCAGCGTGAATCGACCCTAGAGGAGCTATTGAAGGCTAAGCAGGTATGTGTCTTCATCAACGTGTCTTCTGGTTCTGTATATGTTCTTGTTTGGATTTATCTTGCCTGTGAATGAAGGATACGGTGCTGCATGATACGTTGGGTGTTCCCGTCCAAGCACTAATTCATTCCACCTGTAGAAAGATAAAGAGGACCTTGAGGAAATATCCACAGAATTGGAACTCGCCGATGAAGATGAATTAGTTCCGTACGTAGTACTTTCCACTCACACCCCCCACCAACTATTTTACCTTTCCTCTGGTACCCATGTGTGTATACAGCTCTGACACTCCCACAGGTACAAGATCGGTGACTCATTCTTCCAGCTTCCTCTCGAGGAGGCGCAAGCTCTCCTTTCCTCCTCCACCGAGCAAATTGACTCGGATGTGTCAGGGCTGGAGGAGAAGTTGGGTGATTTGCGCGAGGAGTTGCAGCAGCTGAAGGTGGCATTGTATGCGCGCTTTGGTCGGAGTATTAACCTAGAGGTTTAGATCGGTGTCATTGTTTCGTTCGGGCTTGAAGGTCTCTGGGTTACCGGTTTAAGGGGGTGGAATTAGCAAATATCATTAATAGAGATCAAAAACTTATGATGTCATTGTATATGGGGAAAAAAAATTGTATATTTTAGAGGACAACATCAATACTACAGTACTGGAATGCGCCTTTGTGGTATGCTCAATGTAATAAAAAGTGTCGGTATGGATATCAAAGAATCGGTCGTAAGACATATCTCGTTTCACGTGCTCCGCTGACCCCCTCAACAGACCACCATCTAAACAATAATACAAATAAAATAATACAGTTTATACCTTCATTTATGAAGAATACCCTTGTCTCTTTAGGTGCCCGCATCGTTTCTTTCATCTTTTATCTTTTGTCGTGATCCTGTAGATCTCCCACTGCGTTGGTCGATTTTTCAGGGCACCGGAATATTAGACCCGATGATGTTTGGTCCGCCCGGATACTGGGGTCGGAATTGAGTTTCGACATGATGACAAGGATGCGCACAACAGTCGCAAAATAGCGAATTCTAAGTGGCAACTAGTTCCGGATGTCAAATAATGCTGGCGATCGTCATACGAGAATGGGATGAGGTTGACTGCTGCTGAGGCGCTGGCTCATCAAGTCTAGTTGATGTCTCGTGACTGGCGTATGCCGAGTCTGTCGGCTTCATAAGAGGTTGCGCATCTTGCATGGTGTACTCCTGTTGCTGCCGCTTCTGTCTCTCACTAATAAGGTACTGAATTGTCTGCTCAACCCAGTCCCAGCCGTCCCAATCCTCTACTTCGCCTGTAGATAGATTGTCCCGGGCACCGGAATGCGGTAAGGGGACTGGGCTGCCAAAGCTAGTCACTGCTTCCAGCTGAGAGCCAGTCTCGCTGCCTTGCCACACCCAACTACCACCACTGCTACCTTGCATATCGCCCGATACGTATGCTATCATTTCTTCGTCCCGCTCAACATCCACACTGTCGGGGCGACGTAGCCGATCCACAAGGCACTTTAAAAAAAATGCAATGTACCGCCCACAGGCTGCATTGACTGCGCGAGAGTCTCCAGCCACGGCGCTTGCCCGGACACATACAAGCGCAGTATCGTACTCCTGGCGGAATAGGAGTACCAGCACACAGCGCCAGATGTGGGTACATAATACAGTCCCGGCCGAGGATGCCAACAACGGCCTCCAATCATCATTCCCAGTAGTTGGGTAGCCATGAGGGTCCAAGGGAGTCTGCATACAACGTGAAAGAAGGTGCGCGGTGTCCTGAGATATAGATACACAGTAATCTAGGGCCAATGACCGAACTTCTGGTGTACAGAAGGGCGAAATGTTATGACGATAGAGGACGAGGCGGGCATTTTGTAGGTAGATGAGTGGGAGGATAGAACGGGGATCGAGGTATTGATCGGACTTCGGATTATAGTGTGTAGGAAAGGTGGCTAAGCAAGTGTGAAAATGGCGTTCAAATATCTCCAAAGTCGCTGGGCTGATGGTGGAGCTTCTCAACGTTCGGACTAGTTGACCAATCGACCGAACAACATGTATGGTAGCTAGGAGCGGAGTAGTCTGCTGGCCTTCCGGCACAATACCACCCTCTGAGATAAACTGCTCGTCAACCGGACAAGGAAGGTCAACGTCGCAATCCTGATCATTGATGAGAACCGGTTTTCCCATTTCCAGAGCGAGAAGCCTAAAAAGATAGAAGATCAACAAACAGGGACCCTGTACCATAGAGGGCTCGGTCTGTCACATACCTGTCCCAGGCATACACCCCCCACCATACCCGCTTTCGCATTTCCCCCTCAAGAGCTGACCACGGTCCCGACTCGAGATGCAGTCCAATCTCCTGCGCTACTCTCACCGCAGACCCGACCCATACCCAGCTGGCCGACTTCGCGTTGACTTCGTAGAGGAAAAGACTGACCAGAAGGGCCGCTCGCACTTGGTCCAAGGTGAAGTTGTCCTGCCAGACATCTATGACCCCGCAGGAAATTCTTATGAACTCCTTACCGTCATGTTCCCTGTTTTTTTCCAATGTGTGCAGAGAACCGCAAGCGAAGATACCAAACAAAACGGCTGCCCATTCTCGAGGGACGCCTAGGAGGGAACCAGCTTGGTAGACTTTCTCGTAATCCATCATGAAGCTAGGCCAATGAACCACGGGCAGAACAGAATGAATACATGCATAGTATTGTGCGAGAAGACGGTCCGCAACGCCCTTTTGGGGAAGCGACGGAGGGTCAGACGCCAATAGCGATTTCGAACCCGGGTGGCGATACGGCGTTGGTACTTTCACAATCCCTCTTCCATAGTTTCGCAGATTGGCTCGAGCTTCGGTTAGGTCCTGTAGGACTGGCACCCTTGACTGACGCGGTGGCCGATGCCCGATGTCGGGGAGCTTCAGTTGAGACTGCCCAGTTCCATCAAGATCGAGATCGACTAGGTTGTCTGGTCTCAGCATACCCGACCGAAGTTGTTGTAGTTGCTGCTTGGTCGACAGAAGCTGTTTCTCTAGGTCCTGTACTTGCCTATGATCCAATCAGAATCACAGAGCCTCTCTACATTAAGGGAAGCCGTGGCACGAACTTGATGGACGACATGCGTCTGTTGGTCTCCTTAGTAAACTGACATCGTACTTTGCGATTTGTACATTCTGTACAACTAGACGATTCTGAAGCGTCACACTGGATTAGGTGAGGTTAACAACACCGCCTTGATTGATCTGAAGCCGAAGTGAAAGGGGGTGTTGGTGAAGATTCAGTACCTTGACTTTGCGCTCACGACACGCGTCGCAACTGGGGTCTTTCCTTCTCTGACGATACGCTCTTTTCTGTTGCAACGGCTGCTGCAATTGTTGCTGCTGCCCTGCGCCACCGGGCCCAGGAAGGAATCCCGAGGATCCTGCAGCAGAACCATTGAGCGATGGAGTATCTGGGAGGATAGATGTGCCTTCCGCCGGAGAGCCGCTTGATTCATATGATCGTGAGTAGGATGAAGGCGGGGGAGGCGGTGCAGGATTTGGCATTTGGTGCGGCAGTGGTTGTAGAAGATGCGACATTCTCAGTCCACTGGCGGGCCTACTCGGCGGAGCGGAAAGAAGAGTAGGCGGACCAGCTTGCGAAAACGGCCCTGGGGGCGACGTTACCGACTGCACCGGCGGTAACTCATAAGGAACACCCGACTGGTTTTGACTATTCGGTGAACGGAAATATTGCGTCTGCATGTCGAGCAACCGGATACCACCTCATAAGGGGAGTGTCAAATGGGTAAAGTATTGGCGAGATGCAAAAGTGGTTTGGAGTGGAAAGGAGCGATAACTCAAATCCCGACACGTGCAACCTTAACCTTTTTTTTTTTAATTTTTAATTTTCTCTCTCTCTCTTTCTCGTTTTTACTTTTTTTTTATCCCCTTGTGTGTTCGAAAATTTCTCAATAGAGCGGAGATAAGGGGGAAAAAAAAGAAAAGAAAGTCAGCCCGAATCTAGTACAGATGGCAAAGCTCGAGGCTTCTTTGTGTATGGCGATGGCACTAGGCCGGAGTTGTATCAATGTGCCAATGAAGGGTAAATAGTGCTTATGAAGAACTGGGAACAATATGTCGAGATCCCGAGGAATCGAGACCAATGGAAAGGAGAAACTCCGAAATGGTGGCGACTTGATTGCCAATTCGGAAGTGTATCACTTTTAAAGTTGCAATGATT
The DNA here is from genome assembly GCA_009176345.1 of Aspergillus leporis. Taxonomy (NCBI): domain Eukaryota; kingdom Fungi; phylum Ascomycota; class Eurotiomycetes; order Eurotiales; family Aspergillaceae; genus Aspergillus; species Aspergillus leporis. Next base: position 5,972 of record ML732515.1, on the reverse strand, counting down.
GACGCCTTAGGCGGCGGTATAGTCACAGTCAGATATTATATAACGGAGGAAATATAATACCTAACAGGCAGGTATGGTAAGTTAGGCAAAGTCACTCAGGGAGGAATTGGAGTTGGAGCGATCAATTTGGTGTTGCCATTGAAAAAGCGCTGGTCGCGGATAGATGGAAAGGTGGTTGACAACCGTTTAAACCATTACTCGTCTAGATATACCCCAACGAACAGATTGCCAAATACCGAGGTCGTTGTCGTCAATGTTGTTGTTGTTGCTGTTGAAGAGTGATTTTGGGTTGGCAGCCAACGCTGTGATATTGTTGTACCCTTTTGCAGAGTGGGGGTGAGAAAAATAAAAATAAAATAAGACTATCCTTCTAGAAAACGGAAAGAGAACAGAAAAAGGACTGAAAGTGGTAAATGCCTAAAGGGAAGGGGGGGGTTGGGTTAAAATGGAGTAAAAGGAAAGGAAGAAAAGAAGAGATATAAAGGAGAGAAAATGAGGCAAAAGCAAAGGAGCTTCACGGAGAAGGACCGTATGGATGGAATGATATTATAGTGATGATTGAGAATGGTAATTTTAAAAAGAAGAAAAAGCAAAAAGGAAAAAGAAAAAAAGAAAATAAGACCAAAAAAATAAAAATAAAAAATTCAAGCATCAAACCGTCAGATTTAAAGATTGGAAATATTTAATGAATTGAATTTTACTCTTTTCTACCTTCCCTGTTCTTTTTCTTCTCTCTCATTCTTTCTCAGTGTGTCTGGTTTTATTCCTAACTCATCATCTTTTTAATAAATCCTCACCAGAAGAAGAATCCTTTGCGATATCACAGGCCCCTAAAGGAACATCGATCGACATGATAGACTAATTTCTGCCAATACCACGCGCTCAATGCGTCAAAGTACTTTATGCTAGACACACGCCTACCTGCTAATCGGCCGGGAAGGACTCCAGTCTCCAGGGTCTTCCTTCCAGGAAGCGACTCCGAAAGTCTCTCGGCTGACCCCAGTTAGTCCAAACCATGGGCTGAAACGACGCCGGTTTCTACTCAAATCAGATCGGAGGAAGGTGGGGATCAAGTAAAATGGAGCTTACTGCAGAATTGTCTTGCTCAGGAATCTTCTGCCGACAGGTCTCTTTTTGAGTTTTTCTCCGGAGTAGTGGTGTCTTTTCTTTGGTTAGTTTGGTTTAGTGTATTTTAGCTCAGTTCAGGCAGCCTTCTCTCTCTCTCGTTTCTAATATTTTTGAATATGGAAAAGAAGGAGAGATTTTGAGAGGATGAGCATAATTAATGAAGAAAATATATGGTTGAGATACTAGGGGCAATAATTCGGGTGACACCGACTATATGTCTAGATCTTCAATTTTTTATTTTTTTCTTTTCTTTTAAATATTTTCATGAATAAAGACCATGCTTTGTTTTGGTTGCTACTGAGAGTTTCATTTCGGTAGTGGAACACATAACAACGTACACTGATTGCTCTCTACTCCGAAGCATGTCTCTGCCATCCACTTGATATAAATTAAAAAATGATGTGAGATTCGGATATCTTCCCGAAATCAATCCAATCTAAGACGACATCAATCGGCTCTCGTTTCGTAGATCGTAGGCCTTGTCTTCTAACTATTTTTGTTATTACTATTGTTATTATACCTATATACAAGTACCTTTTATGTACTTCCGTATAGCACTTTTACACATCTTAGAAGGGAAGGTTAGACCTCTGGCAAACGCTCGAGGTAAGCCGAGATCGGCAGTGGCAGTGTAAATGTACTATTCCCAAAGGTCACGACGTGTCTGTCGTCTCTTCCCACGGTTCGTGGCCCAGATGGTCCCACTTCGGCCGAAGGTACATACTCTTGGTATAGGTATCATAATGAAAGAATTAATGTTGAGGGATACTCCTGGTCAACGGAATTTCTCGTACTAAGCTTAAATCTGTTGACCTGGAACAAACGCCCTTGCAGCTATAAATAAACAGGACCTACGGTGCGCAGTGGTGGCTTGCTTCAATGATCATCACATCATAGGCAACCTTGTCGTGGGATGGATGGATGGGTCTGAATTGAAGAGCCGACGCTGCCTTTTTTCAAAACAACCGAGGAAAAAAAAAAAGGCTCAGAGGCAAAGACCGAGTCTATCAGTGATTGGGCGGGAATAAGGAAAGTCAAAGGGCCTTTACCTCATTATTTTCTGTGGATTTCCCGAGTTCATGGCTTGATTGGGCCAGAATTTAGTTTAAGGTTCTATTCTTATTCTCTTCACCGATAGACCTCCTCCTTTATTTCTTACAGTCAGTGCTCCCCTGACGCTGCCTGTCAAGCTAAATTTAAAACAGTAGTCATCACCAACCCCTGCAAAGTATTGTACGTGCTTAGTATAGGTATCAACTTCGCCTGAATCTTCTATCCTATGATAAAAGTATCACTCAAGAGAAGATATATTACAAACTAAGTATAGCACCACCAAAAATGGTAACTGTTTAACATATCCTTCCCAAGAATCTAATCAAGAACCCATTGCAGTCGTTGTGACGATCTCTCGGAATCTTTCCTCGGATGCAACCATTGGATGGACCACATGGAGATCCACCTTCGCCCGGAAGTTCAACCGGGACGGTTGAAGAGTTTAGCGGGTGGACCAGCTGATAATAAACTTGCTCATACTCTAGTGAATAATGAATCTCTGGCGACCCAGAAGAACAACATTGCGATCTCCTAAAAGTTTCAATGGAGGGGAAATAAAGAAAGGAAAAACCCCAAATACGTAAGTCCAGTTTAAGCATGATGACTTGAACCGGTGATGATTGGCACTTTGTGCATCCCGAAAAATGATCCCCGCTCCCAATCAGTCACCGTCATATTCAATTGAAGTAAAAAAGACCCTTTAGCTTTACCGTAGGCCCGGAGATTTTTCGCTACCGCCTGTCCGTGTTTCGTCCGAGTATCTCTCCCTCCCATCACCCGGAGTAGTCCGTACTACACAGTACGTAAGCCTTGGAAGATTTCGGATTTCTTACCTGCTTATTTAACTCAATGATGTATGATTTTGGAAAGGTAGTATTAATATAGATATTAATGTTAGTTATCATTATTATTACTCTAGTATCAATACGGCAATCTCCGTAGTGGGTATGGTCTGCCTCGTGCTCGTGGCTGGTGTCGATCCGAGTAAGGTTCTTCCCTTGATGCATTTGCTTTCGGCCTGACTTAACCGGCATTAACTGCCTGGCGATATGGTAGCGGCCCATTAATGTCTTGTCCAGTGAGCTGGTGGCTGGCTGGTTATCCTCTTTTCGCTTTTGGAATTATTGGCAGAGGATAACCTAGTCAAGTTATACTGTCTATCAACAATATTGACCAGGCAGTTACCGATGGATCAACTTATATTTGTGTCCCTGGGTTTTACCACACTGTACCTTGGGATCAGACTCTCATCTTCCACTTCATCCAATCATTGGTGATGATGCTTTTGAGATCTTCTGCTTTGTAAGAGCAGGGGTTCTGGGCCCGAGCTCCTCATGCTTCCCAGCTACCCCCATGTTTTGTATCCTGCAAGCTCCCGTCTCAACACCGCGGATAATGTCTCCTGGATTAATTGCCCACTATTTCATAAACCGCATTCTGTAGACAGATTTTCTTACGCTATTGGTTGCTGAGGCTGGGCGGCCGCACACATCCCTCTTTCTAGTCTTATTCCGTGGCCTATCAACTGGCTTCTGTTCACCCGCCTTTGGCTAATCAACTCGGTGCCATACCGCCTGACTGGACTGCCGCAAAAGGAACGGGTTAACTACTGTGAACGGAGGGATTCCGTCGAAGGTTATGACTGGATGTTGATGGCATGATTTAGGGCATCAGTTGACGACTACCGATCCCAGAAAAAAAAAAACTTACCAGCGTCTTAGCCTATCCTCTAGAGCACCGGATGAACCTTGTCCGCAAGACCAAGGCGTGTATCGATCTCCTGCAGCACTTGTCTCAGTGATCAAAATGCATATTGTTGAGCCAAAGTTCCTTCCCTCTTCCTGATCTTATCAAAGGTCCCGGAGCAGGACCGTCCGCCCAGACAGACAATATCAGACTGAATCCCCACCAAATGCTGCCCACAATGAAAAGAAGACTGGCCATGGGATGAACAAACGAAAAAGAAAACCTGGCGCACCAGGGTTTCTAGCCTGGTTTTGGTACAAAAATAAAGCACAAAGTGACTGCGGCGCACTGCTCTCGGCGCTCGGGAGTTTTCCTTCTTAGTACGGGCATCGGATCTCTTTTCAGTGCAGCACCCCCATTTGTTAGCCAAACTTAGCAGCCGTTTACCTATTTGGGGGAAACGGCTGACCGCTGCGCACGGGAAAAGATCCTTTAAGAGGCTGGCCTCTTATTTGTGATTGGATCGCCCAGATTCCGGTCCCATGTGGTCCCTCCCGTGACAATCCGCCGCTGTACCCCATTCTGCTTGGGATAATAAATGATGATGAGGGGTTTTCTTTCCCTCTCGGTTACACAGTTGTACTAACAGTCAGTCAATAATGTGTATCTAAAGTATTGACTCATTGAAGTTTCGGCGGATTCCGTGGTCTGGGGATCCCACCGCGCGCCTCTTCGCAAAACAGGTTCCTGCAGCCGTTGACTCTGTACCTCGTGTTTGATACAGCGTTGGTGTGTAGTTAATTGTGACTGGTCTAATTTCTTGTGCCTCGTCCCCTCTCTACAAGCCTCAGTCGAAATTTGGGAGATATATTCGGTCGTCATTGGATCCAAAAATGAAGGACTGTCGACATCGCTTGTGCGCAATAGTCCACGTGCGCATGCATTGGCCTACTTACAGGACCCGGCCCGGGAAAAAGTGTTATCTGAACTCGTGCTGCGCTGGTCCTGATGATGAGGATGGGGATGAGCAAAGCCAAAAAAAAGTATAAAAAAATAAAAAAAATAAAAACGAAGAAAGAAAGAGCGCGGTCTTATCCAGTGAGTTTAGCGTTATGAATTAATCTAACTGAAATGCCATGGTACCCGGCAATCAATCTACAACGCTTTCTCATCCTCAAGCTAAGGACTCTATTACGGAGTATCCGCTTTCTACCTTTCTTCTACCTGCTGCCAATACCAACCTACTATATATAGATCCGCCGATAAACCGTGATACCTGAGTCGTTGAATCGAGCCGGAATTTCCGAGATGCCACGCACCACGGCAAATGGTGATTTCCACAGTTGAGGCTCATCATTACGTAGTACTTTGTGTACAATTAAGACCATGATGGTAATGTCGGAGTTAATCGCCGCTGCATTCACAATTAATCTGTTGTATTGCTATTAAGTACCCCGTATTCTCAACCATCATATTTTACTACCCAACCAAAACACTAGCCACCTGCATTGGGCCCCAAAACCACCCACAAAAAATAAAAAAATGAAATGGAAATTTTTTGGTTTGGTTCACCCGAGTTACACAAAAAGGAAAAAGGGCAGATGGACCCGCGCCTCCACTAGCCGGATTCTTAATCCGCCAATTCGGAATGTATTCCGAATATGACTGCTCAATGTTATTGTAACTTAGTGTGAGATGTTAAGTATAAAACTCCCATCTGGAACGGAAGTCCAGCCTCTAGTCCAGTAGAGCTCCATGAAACTCACTGCGTTTACCTCACACCACGCATCCATAAATTCCAGTACCACCTTCTACAAGGATGCTTCGAAACCATAGCAAAACTCCACCTAAGGTGTGGACATTGTTTCAGCATTGCGCAATTGCGATTGCATCGGAGTCGACCGACGTCCAATATCTGCCATTGGAATGCAAGCTTTGGGGGATTGTCCAACCGGAGTTCGTGGCTTAGATGCGCTAGATTATTAGAGTAGTATTGTTAGCCCTAAGTAAATTAATTGTGGATTAGGCTGGATGGGCCTGATGCTTTGCTCCTGTTCCTGTCCCTCCTTTTTTTTTTCTTTTCTTTTCTTTTTTTTTTTTTGTTT
>ML732513.1:0-17984 GCA_009176345.1 Aspergillus leporis | reverse complement strand
TATCGGCTGCTTCCCAGGAGAAACAGCCAAGGAAATGGATAGGGCCTGCAGGGATGACCTCAGGGGTCTTGAGCTAGTAGAGGAAGCTGAACAAAGAGGGGAAGGATAGTAGAACGGGCCATCTAGACACGCCTAGATGACGCCCAACAGGTCATGAACACTGAGGAGGGCATAGCCCAAAGGCTCTGGCGCAGATAGGCGGCTCGGGCGAGGAAAAGGACCAGAATGAACACACAAATGATAGAAGGGGCTGATAGCGCCCCTAGGGACAATCTAGAGGCAGTGGCCTAGGCCACTGCCTAAGCGCATGTGTCTGTCATAGCCAACGGCTCGATATGGACGTTAAACTTGATTAATAATAATAACTACCGCCCCATATGGACGGAGACAACTGGCGATGGATATAAGATCTGCTGATGTGCTGCTGAGGATAAAGTGAATGGCAACCTCATCCTCGGTCGCATTGAGCTGAGACAGAGGTAATTGACGTGCTTCTTGCGTATATTTGTCGGTCATACCCCGTTTGTTGAATTGAGTTGGTGCGGATAAGAGCTTCCAGCAGGCCGGGATGAGCGCCTTTGCTGTAGTCGTCAAGGGAACTATAAGGACTGCTGAGCTTGACTATCGTTAAGTTATAGATGTGAGGAGTTTAGAATTGGAGCTGTAGTTCATGGTAACACGGAATTTGCCATGTTATAGTATCTATTTCCAATCAGGAATACGTTGGGATAGTGCAACTGGGACCGTCTAGATCCATCGAATTACGTACAATTGGAGCTCTTTTTGATCCAGCATAGTCTAAAAAAAGTGAAAGATCAAATAGCTATCTTCATTCCTCCACGTCAACCCTATCAGTCCAAATGTTCCTCTTTACGGCATTGATAGCATGGCAACGTCCTCACTGGCGACACTCTTGCGCTTGTTTCGGCTCTCCAGATACATCCCAGGATGCATGATTGTTAAGCAAAGGCAGGTGATCGAAACCATCGCCCCTTCCAAAATCATAAATGTTACCTCGTCGTTGGCCAGATCACTGTCATAACCGCCGTTGAGCTCAGCCACTCGAAAAATAGACCGAGTATAGACCGTGATAGTCGCAAGAACGATAGCTGCCATTGTTAGCTTCATTCATCAGGCAAAGGACAGGCGGCGTACAGAAGAGGAAGAGCTTCCATGTTTTCTTTCCTTGGATGGCCGCGTAATCGTCCTTCGTTAAGGATGCACCGTCAGAAATCTGATATTCTCCCTTGAGGTTTCGACGTCGTAGACGGATTGCAAACTCCGAAGATAGGGCGATGAAAAGAGTCAGTGCAGCAACCTGGAAGGCTAGACCGGCAATCATGATGTTCAATCCCATTTGTCGACCATCTGCACCTTCAGCCGTAGAGGTAAGGGCTCCACCGGCGCTCTGCAAGATAAGCGCAATAACATCGCACGAAACGAAGAAGATGGCATAGTTTCTGGACTTAAGCCGCGAGACGTCTTCGCCGTGGTAAATGATGATAATCTGGCCGAGGAGGAGGTAGAGAGCAGCACAGAAGAAGACTGGTCCGAGACTGAGACAAATCAAATCTCTTGTCAAGTTAGCAAATTCCCAGCCTGCTCTCCGCAATGGACTTACAAGAGAAAGTAGTCGAAGCTGAAGGGATTCCCATGCTGGAGAATGCGCCCGATGTATCCTGCCACTTCAAGGGTCAGACCAGCTGCCATGGCTCCGGCGAATCCCCACATGCGGAAGAAAAAGGACTGGATGAGCTGAGCAATGAGGAGGATGCCAAACAGTGCCAGGTAGATACTGTTGCCCGGGATGGTGGGCTGGTAATGGATATAAGCATTTTCTATGGGACAGGTATCGAGAGTACAAGGTCTAGGATCCATGATGAGAGCGATTGCTTGATAAGCTTCTGTCACTGTTTGCGACTCATTCCGAAGTAGTAGCTGAGCTTTATATTCTTATATTCCCTATATCAACTACAGCCAATCCTTAATCCTGCACATATACGAGGCGGTCCTCTCCAAGCCAAGCCAAGTCCGAGTCCGAGTCCGAGTGTCCGTGTCCGTGTCCGTGTCCGTGTCCGTGTCCGTGTGTCCATATCAGGCGACACAATTATTCGCCCACTACTTATATCTGCTCGTCTGTCCCCGTGTCCGTGTCCGTCTCACTCTCCTGTAGCAGGATCTGAAAAACTTGAATCATGTCTGCCTGGCCATCTCGTATTAAGACTTGCGAGACCTGCGCAGCGGCCAAGATCCGGTGCAGACGCAAAGCTGCCTCAGCCATCTGCGACCGGTGAGTCTTCACCCGATCGGACATCCTCCGCGCTGACGCTAATCCCTCCAGTTGTCTGCGCCTGAATAAATCTTGCTATTTTCGCCCTGCTCGTCTGCGGCAGGGATGCCAAAAGAAGGAAACGTACGCGATTTATCACTTCCCGCGTTCTTGTTGAAGCGCTGACTGGGATAGACGCCTCGAATCACTGGAGAGAAAAGTCGCAGAACTGCTGGGCCAGAACCAAGAGAAGGATGGCGTTCAGGACAGTAAGAAGGGCGACATTGTCGACAGAGGTGTCATCACACTGGACGAGGCTGTGGGACTTCTCGAATCATTCCGCCATTCCATGCTCCCACACTTCCCATTCGTCGTTCTTCCCCCAGACATCACCGCCGGAGAGCTTCGAGACCACCAACCGTTCCTATTCCTCGCCATCCTCTCGGTCTCCGCAACCGACAACCAGACGCTACAACGGGATCTCGACGATGAGATGAGATCTGCCTTGGCCGACCGCACCGCCCTAGGGCCAGTTCAGCCGTCTCTAGAGACCCTGCAGGGACTGCTTGTAGTCCTTTCATGGTCGCAGCACCAGTCCCAGCACCACCCCAAGCGACGGTACGGGCCACAGGGGTTCTTCACCTACCTCCATATCGCCATTGGACTGGTCGTGGAGCTGGAGTTGGATCGACCGGTTGATCTGCGTAAGGGCTCTCCTCGTATGACCGTCCAGGCAATCACAACGGAAGCACAACCAGCGGGTGTCCTCCGCGCCCAGCAGAGAGCAGCAATCGGCTGCTTTCTACTGTCTTCATGTTCCAGCCTCATCACCCAAAAGAAGTGTACTTTTCCTTGGTCCTCTCACCTGGAAGATTTCGCGACAGAGCTAGCTCAGAGTCCTGAAGTCGACAGCGATCGGTCCTTGATCCATCTCGTCCGACTACAGCATATCGCCGAGCAGATTGATAGAATCTCCGCTGATTCTAATTTCGTGGGAACAATTAGGGTTGATACAGGGAGCAATACTAACTTGTTTCTGCATACATTCCAGGCATTTCAAACGCAGCTGCAGGACTATACCACCCTGCTTAGCCCACAATGGACGCACAACAACTGTGAGTCGAATATAACTGGCCCGCCATGCATAACTCTCAGCTGACGCCTTTACCCACAGCTCTCCTAGCATCGCAGCTACACACAGTCAACCTGTACCTCTGTCAAGTCACCCTCTTTGAAAAACAGTTCACCTCTCAGCTATCCTCGAGCTTCCGAGTAGACATCCTCTGCCAAGGCCTCATTGCAGCCAAGAGTTCGTTCGATGCCCTGCTGTCAAACCCACTGGGCACAGAGCGGCGGTTGATCTACACCCAATGGCTTCACTCCGGATTCAACCTCATCTTGTCCTGCAAATTAGCCCTCTTGGTGGTCTCGGATGAATCGCTGCGCAACCAACCCCGGGTGCAGTCGCTGTGCGGGGCATTAAACATGTCGCAGGTACTCAAGGTCTGTATAGAGCGCCAGCTCCCGAGAGTGCAACTCTCACACCCGAAGACGACAGGATTTGACTACACAGGATGGCTGAAACGGCTCCATGATTGGTTTCAGCGACAGTACAACTTATATACAGGATCGCCAGCGAGGGGTTTTGAGATGGCCGCGGCCACTCCTGTTGCAGGCCCGCCCGCCAGCCATCCGATGTTGCCCCAACATTTTAACTTGACTGATATTTCAGACATTGGACTTGAAGTTTCGCAGGGGACAGGTGTTATCAACTCTTGGCCCTGCTATTCTGACATTTATGCATCAAGTAATATCTTCGGTGGGTGGATGGACTTAAGCGCCCTGTCACAGTAGCCTTTATTTCACAGGCCTGTCCAAAAGGTTATTGTTCTCTGCTCTCATAAATTAAAGCGACTCCCTTTTCCTATCGTGTTTCGCCTCCTTGAAATTATCCACGTGCAAACTCAACACCATCCACGGCGGCAAGGCCTTCGCGATAGTGAAGAAGATATCGTTAGCCCATACCCGGCAACGATATATCACCCGCAGCCAACCTTCTGCAGACAAGCTTTCGCGAATAACTTGGATATTGCTCGCTGACTGACGGACAATGGGTGTATTATGCCATTGAATGACCCTGAATCAGAATTAGTGGCTTTAGATGATGAGACTCTAGCTAAGCTTCAGATCTTGTACATATGTAACATAGAAGATTACCGGGTTATAAGAAACCTAGACACAGCTGATACGGAAATGAGCGAGCTAGATTATCTGCTCAGGCAACCCAGTAAACCGGCAGCTTACTGCTGGATTTGAGAACCCTATTTTTTCTTGCGGCCCCATGCTCTCTAATCTTTCAGAACTCGTGCTGGCTTCCTCGAATCGGGCAATTGGCGGCTCCAGCTCAATATCCGAAAGGCAAGTATTGTCCCCTTGGGGATCCGGATTCCGTACTGAAAGAGCCCTGTGATCCTTAAAATAGTCGTAGTCATCATCATAATCGGTATCCGAGTCTATGTCTGATTCGGATGATGGAGGGAGCGCATCATCGTATTCCTCAAATTCCGGGGCCGGGGCGTCATTTTCTGAACGACTGCATGAAATATAGTGTGACGGATAGCTTGACTGGTCGACATCCAAAGTGCCGATCAATCTATCAAGCATATTTGAACGACCAACTATTACACGAAGACTCGATCTGGCCGCGAACCTAGATCATTGAGTTTTTCGCGGCATCTCTGAAGAAGCTTTAAGCACGGTGAGTGTGGAACCATCTTAGTGTGCCGCATATAAATACTTGAACTGCGTGAGCTACGGTCTGTAAGTCAAGCGCCATGGGGATTGCCAGCTATTTCTATTGCGATGTTCACCTGCTCACGGGCTTTTCCCTAGAAATAAATTTTAAAATACACTACGTTACACTCTATTATTATTATTATTATTTCATTGACCCTGACCCCTCGCAAAGCGATATGCAGGCTACCACAACTATATATATTTGAATATATACATATAGAGTCTTCCACTTCCTGAGAACAAACTTAGAGCCTCGTCACGGCCTGTTGTGGTCTAATTGCTGCTCCCATTATTAGGCTGCCCTTGTGGCGCGTGACTGCGAAACCGTTGTAACGCTTCGGCGAAGTCCAGCATGGTGTTGACCATTCTGGCTCGTAAGATGATGTCTGGATTACCTTTCTTACCTTGGTTTGAGTCTCCCAGCAGACTTGACATGCTGTTGAACACGTCTCCGACCTCTCTCCTTAATTTTATCTGCAGCTCTTATAGCCTCGGGTAGTCTACTAACACGTGGACGACCGTCTCCCGTGCGCCGCACGCGCACTGATCATCGTCACGGAAGTTGAATTTCTTAGTGAAGATGGATAATTAATTATGTTCCATGTATAGCTGTGTAAGCAGGTATGCTTGGTTCCTGGGTAAAGATCTATATAACTTCTAGATATAAGTCATGGGCAGAGTATTGTTGATCTTCTGCAGATGGTCGCCTTTGGTGCTGAACCTCTACTCATGCTCTCACTGAGCATAGATTTTATCACAGATCAATGCCATCTTCCTTGCCAGAAGCAGGCGGAAGGAGTGAGTTTGACCTAATTATATAATGGTTTTAACTAACTAGTCTGTTGTATTATTACTAGAATTGTTGCAATGTCCTGGAATCTATTAAAGATATAGTGTGATGTTCTTCACTTGAATCTTGATAACTGCTTGCAGAATTATATAGATTAACTAGTATTTTATTAGTTCTATCTATATCTATCAGGATTCAAGGATCTCCTGGTCATTACCAAGTGCGACAACAGCGGCTTTCAGATGGCCATCTCACCCAGAGGTATCTAAGTAGACAACAATATCTGATGTGAGTTGTATGGTCTCTACTCTCTCTCTTATAATCTCTTGGTCTATTTCTATCTTGATCTCGGCAAAGACCTCGATTCGCCATGGTGGCAGCAGCCGTGGATTGATCATCTCCAATTTGTTTAGTTGGCCCATATCTATAGTTTTCAGCGCTTCTGTTGACGGGAAGCACGTACTTGTTGTAACATAGTTTCTATGTTTCTAGGCCCGAAGCAATGTGTTTTAGATAGGATGATCGCGAGGTAGTGAGTGTAATCTAACAATGGTGTGCTGGGCATGATGACGAGGATAAAGGTGTGTGGGGAGGACATGGATTTTAATTTTTAGTATTGCGGTTGCCACTGTTACGGGGTTTCATGGCAGATCCATTATTGGACCCACGCGGTTGGGGCATTGAGCCCTCGATGATCGACAGAACGGGTCGGTAGAACGGATCAATGAAAAGATCAACATAGAATAGATCAGACAAACAGATTAGTTAAAAGGATTAGTCAAAAAATAAAAGAATTATATATAACTATATCTAGTTCTCTTCTTCAAGATTTAGTTTTGTTGCAATGGGACTCCCGCATTGTCTCCCTTTATGACTACTTTCTCAATTGCATCGATGGTTCTCTTGCCTGGTTGACAGGTTGATCTATACTGTACCATAGATCATAACAGCCACTGTCCTGAATGCCGAGAGAATACGGATCAACGGGGTTCTCTATATGGTGTTCAAGTTTCTCAGATGCGTCTTGTCCCATAGTAGATTATGTCAAATTGTTGATACATAGTCCACAACAGGCGTGACACATGCTTAGTAGAGTTGACGCATCTATTCAGGGCGCAGATGTCGTAGTCCGCTTAGAACAATAATTATTTTAGTTACCTATTTAATAGTCTATTGTATATACTTTTTTTATTATAGCTTCTAGTCAAACACCACTTCTAGTAGCTTTGCTATGGATGATGATTAGATTATTATACTATTTAGATCTATCTAACTCTCCAGATGTTTAGTCTTCTTTCTAGTAAAGTAGATGAGCTTGGTTTTCTTAGCTACAAAGCTGGACCTGATTTGCTGTGTCCAGGTCTTAATTTAGGGGATATCTTTAGATTATATCCAGGCTATGTTTTCCTCGGCGGAGCGGCCTACCCGCCACCGAAAGTAATCGTCAATGAAGGCTGATGCCCCTCCATGGATGTTGACGGGTTGTTCAACCAGGTCCGCGTTGAAGAATGAAAATAGAATTAGGTAGAGTGATAACCCTTGCGCTAGTCCTGCGTTCGCCAGTGGTTCCATTGCAGTACGAAAGTCGTCAAACCCAATGCTTGCGTGGCGGTCGCTCATAAAACTCGCAATCCACTTTCTCACCATGGTGGGGATCCTTCTCGCCCGTAGGCAGGCGTCTAGGCTTTGCTGGTTAACTCTGTTGAACACACCTTTCAGATTAAATAAGATAAGGATCACCATGCGGTTCCTGTACCAGCGCTCGGTCAATCGCATTCGAGAGCACTAGTAAAGCCTGTTCAGTGGTTTAACCTGGACGTCCCCCGAACTGGTTTTTTAATAGCAAACCATACTTTTCTGCCATGTATAAGAGCCTTCGGGCTATAACTGCCTCGAGCAGCTTGCCAAGCGTGTTTAGTAGTGAGATTAGGTGGTAGAATCCAGGGCTTAAGTAATCCAACTTTTCTAGCTTCCACAGTACCACTATCTTGGCACTCTACTATTATTTTAGATGATAATCTAGATTTATAGATATAATAAAAATATTAGTAATAAGTGTTTTCAGGTGCTTTCAGAGCTTTTTCCAAACTAACATCAGCAGGCTGTCTTCCCCTGGCACGGTGGTCCCGTTTGCGGCGTTGAGAGATCGTTGAATTTCAAGCTCAGTGATTGGTTGCCAGGGAAGTTCCAGCTGCGACGTGGTCAGATAGGTAGGATCAGGTGCGTTTATTGTAGAGAAGAATGCATCTAGAAACACCCGTGCTTTGTCCTTGTTCTCGGTGTACTCCTCTGTGCCGATCTGCAGTGTTGGGCAGGCTTGTCATCGATAAGTTGCCTATCGATAACAATTGACAATAATCGACTAACGATTATTTATCGGCGCCTTATCGATTAATCGATGACAAGCCTGGTGTTGGGACGCAACCCCATGATTCCCGCGGCTTCATGTAGGTGGCAGCTTTCCAGGGTTTTCCTTCACCAGCCTTATCTAGGAACTGTCTCTAGTATGATGCTTTTACTTTTTCAATAGTTTAAGTACATGCTCGTCGTTTATGTTGCATGGTTTGAAAGGCAGTAGTTAAATTAGAATAGTCTCATCTAAGTTCTGCACAGCTTATCTGCCACTTCCAGCGGAGTTGGTTGACTTCAACTTGTTGGACTTTGAGGTCCGGTGTGAACCACCGCTTGGAGTACGGTGTCGGCCATGTGTTTGGTGTAAATTGGTCAACTACCTGGGTCGTGATTTGGATGAGCTTCTGGACGACCATGTTGAGTGATGGTTGGGTCTTCACATCCTTCCATGGTCCCATTTGCCAGGTCACCTCTTCGCCAATCTTGCTCTAATCACACGGTCATACGCTTTCCTTGCCTTAGTAGGCGACGTAGCCTGTGCCTGCAGCTTCCATTCTGAGTATGTGGCGCGGTGATCGGATCCGTAATTTTCATGGTACAGGTGGCATTTGACAAGTAGGTCTGGTCGGTCGGTGACTGTTTAATCAATGATAGGGTACTTGCCCGGATTATTCAATGGCCAGAAGGTTGCTGTTCCCTGTGGGAGGTAGTTTTAAAAACTGTTGACTTGGAAGAAGACAATCAGATCACTTGTATCTTTAATAAAACGCGGTTGAATGTGGTTGCCGCCCCACATTGGGTGGTGGCGATTGAAATCTCTGGTGAGAATAATGTTTATAGTCCATCTATTGTCTTGTTGCATAGTTATAATTGTGTTTTGAATTGCTGTGAGTGCGGGCTCCGCTGATCCATCGTCGCCGGTGTATATCGGCACTAAAGGTATGTAGATGAAAAAGATAAGGATCTAGGTATTAACTATCTAGATCTTGATAGTTATAATATCTAGATAATCACAGGGCACCTGATGGTGTGATGATATGAAGAGTCTCTGGTTCACATAGACCAGGCTACGAAGCCGTCCCGCGTTGGTCTTAGTAGTAGGTTGATAGAGTCACCAGGCGCTGTGATTAACATGTGTTTAATAAGTGATGATAGATGGCTTCTAGATTAGAAGAATATTTAGATTTTAATTTTAATAATTATTAATAAGTGTTTCTATTTATAATTTAGATTTTATTATATTTAACTATAATATACATAGATTTCTTTCTAACATTGGGAAGGGTTGGTGGTCGCGGGAGTCGTGCACTGTTGATTATTGATTGGGTGCTTGCTACTACAGTCAAGACACCAGGCTCTGACTCCTGGTAAGCATCACTGTCGCTCGTGTGGTCCTGCACAGTGTCCACATCATGAAGTCTCTCTGTATGATCATGCTAAGTATCCGAATCGTTGACACCTGAAGCATCTCTTTCTTTTAATCTTGCGCGGTTCTACACTGTCAATATAGTGCTGGCCTACAAGGAGGCTGTTCTTGAGGATGTGTTCTGCTTTTTTTATAGAGTTAAACTAGATTTCTAATAATGTAAACTTTCCTAATATCTTGTCTTTCCATTTTAATCATACTAGTTCTTCAATACAGAACCTGTGTTCTACCAGATTATTTTTCTTTATAATCTTCTTTATTGTCTGGTTATTTGCTGTCTCTAGCTCGAACTCATCAGTTGGGGTATGATATATAACAACACCAAACTATGGTTTTACTAGTTTTGTGCTGTTTCCCAGTTCATTCAGCCATTTAGTGTTGTTGCGGGTTGTTTCACTGATTCATGGTCCTAGAACTGGATGATATAGCCTGTCTTGGTGGTGTCAATTCCAGCCACCTGGGCATCTTGTGTCGAGGCAGTATGCCGTAGTGCCTTTTAAATATGGGTGTTGGCCGCCTCGGTCGGGAGATATCGGCCGAAAGCGGAATCGTCGCTATTGTTGTTGTCTCTTGGATTAACAAATGTTCTCTAAATGCTAATTTAGACATAGTTCCATTCTTTCTCCAGCTATTGATGGCTTGGTTAGAGAGCATTGTTGCTGCCGCTGGCTGCAACTGCGGCCCACAGCCTGGTCGGGGGTGTCAGCAGGCCGGCTTCGATCTGTGTTCGCAGGGCTATAACTTTCTCATGAAGCTTTTTATTCTATTCGCGAAGGATATTCTAATTATATTTAACCTTCTCTAGCTCGGCTTTGGTAGATTTAATAAGTATAATTTAATAGTTGATAATATCTTTGAGCTCATGAATAAGCTTCCACACCTCTCTAATGATAATCCGACCGGTGCTCTCTGGGGCAGTGTAGATTTCGCAATTTCATGTTCTTCTTTCGATGATCTGGGTTTCTTGCGTGTTTGTGGGATTGGGTTCGGTAACCCCTGCGGGCGGGATCGCCATCGGGCCGAGACTAGTTCCCGCTCGGCACACAATGACGGTCACAACCTCAACACAATGGTAGATGATGGATTGATATTCAATTCAACCAACGCTCTCCTTATTGTACAGCTGTCGGAGATTCTCTATTTGGCGTATACCCGCTTGAATGCTTCCCTACGTTACACTCGCTCGTAAAAGGGGCGCAAATGATTTTACTCTTCCCTTGTTTCTGAAGCCCTAATCAAAGCACGCTAAACTACGTTTGGACTATTTTCCGGTACCTTCGTCACCAACTTCTGTAATGAAACGTACGTAATTTTGCTGAGACTGACTCAGTGTCGCAATCCTACTTGTGCTGGGCCTGTAAATAGCGTCTAACCTCAGGTTCTGGTATGAGCCCCGTTGCTAGTACTGTACTTCGGATTGCAGTATTCTGCATGAAGCGGCAGATGGCTCCTAATGAAGGTCTTCAAAATTCAGAGGCAAGAGAACTAATTACATTAAGAATTAAGGATTTAATGACGAGCGAACAGAGGAGTCCGAGTAGTTCTACTCCAGGACCTTTAGAACCCCGAAAACGCGCTCCACCGAAGTGATCCAAATGCGGTGATCAGCGGCATATTAGAACTAGCTGTCCTATCGTTGATAAATTAATTTGACTTTTACTTAGATTTGCGTGGTTGCGAATAGCTTCATGTCTTGCGAACATTACAGTATATATTTTGGTGAGGTGCACCGATCGAGATTGCCAACTGCTCGGGAATTCTGTTCAGCGACGCGCTTGAGTCATGAATGTTTCCTTCGGCACCTGAGACTCGTAGGATTGCGCGAGTTGTGTCCATATGACCGTCAGCTGATAAATACTTTTCCAGGCGTCTTGGCGCGGTGTCGCGCAACGCATCGATCTCCGGGTATTATCTCCACTATCCCCGAGCATTCAGTGATATTTTAAGAAAAGTTATAGTACTTATATTCAGTGGCACAACTTCCTACACTTTATCGCAGTATGCATTCATACGCAAACTCTCTGGCTTCTGACTATGACATCCATTTTACTCCAGGCAGGCACAGTCCTAACCCACGAAGGTGATAATGTTAAAGTGCTCCCGGACCACGATGTTCTCGTCGTGCGCAACACGATTCAAGCCATTGGCCAGGGTCTTGCTTTGCCCGCCGGAATCCCCGGGAGAGTGATTAATTGCCAGGGCAAGATAGTGTCACCAGGATTCATCGACACGCATCATCATCTGTGGCAGTCGCAGGTAAACATTCCTCGCCTCGTCTATTTCATGTTTCCTTCATTTAATTTTCCTTTGTTGACTTAATGCTGTAACTGTAGATGCGAGGCCGCTTCGGTAATCTCAGTTTCATGGACTACATGGTCGCAGGCAACATCCAGTCGTTCAATCATACGCCCGAGGATATCTTCTGGGGCCAGATGGCCGGATGCCAAGAAAGTATCTATTCTGGTGTTACTACTGTTGTTGACCATGCGCATATGACCTACTCTCCGGAGCATGGTATGGTGCCCTTCTTCTCTGTCACTGAAGCTGCTATTGCTTTAGGCTGGACGACTAACGCTCTGCTAGCAACTGAAGCAATCCGCGCAACAGCATCCTCCGGACTACGGTCATTCTTTTGCTACACACCCATCTGGCGGATCAAGAGGTGGGGATCGGATGGTCCTGTCGAGTACGATAAGGACCTCCTACCGGAGTGGTGGTTCTCGACGCTGAAAACACTCGCGAAAGCAGCTCCGTTTGGAGACGGTCGGGTTATGCTCGGATTAGGCTTCGACGACTTTAAACTTCCTAGAGAAACGGTCCAGGATCTCTGGTCCAGGTGCCGCTCACTGGGGATCAATCTGTTTACAACGCACTATGTGGCGAACTACATGACCAGTAAGCCCCCGACCTATTCTGGCATTTGTCGTACCCCAAAAAATACCTTGAGATACTCATCACAATCAAGACTCCATCTCCCTCCTAAAAAGATACGCCCTCCTCGACAAAACTGTCTTATTCTCACACATAAACGGAATCACCAAAGCAGACGCGCAAACCCTCCTCGCGCACGGCGCCCACTTCTCCTCAACCCCAGAAACAGAGCTGCAAATGGGGCTCGGCGAGCCCGTCGCATTCAACCCGGATCTAAAATGCAATGCCTCAATCGGCATAGATTGCCACTCAAATAACTCGGGCGATACCCTGAGCCAACTCCGGTTGGGTATGCAACATGCGCGCGGAGCCGAGAATGCACGGGCTGTTGAGGCGGGGGAGTATCCTAGGGTGAAGATTCAGCTCGAGGAGGTGTTTAATTTGGGAACAATCCAGGGCGCGCGTGCGGTTAACATGACTGAGAAGATTGGGAGTATCGAGGTGGGGAAGCTGGCGGATTTAGTTGTGTTTAACGCGACGTCGCCGAATATGGTTTGTGTGGTTGAGGAGAATCCGATTGCTGCGATTTTGTTGCATGCGAATGCGGGCGATATTGAGGTTGTGATTGTGGATGGGATTATTAGGAAGGAAGCAGGGCAGTTGGTTGATGTGGGGGTTCTGGGTGAGATGAACGGAGAGGTTGTTAAGTTTTTGGCTCAGGGGGAGGTTTCTAAGCAGTTGTTGGAAAGTCGCCGGAATATCATTGAGCGTGCGCAGGGGCAGGATGTGGCGAGGGGGATGGAGTTTCTGTATAAGACTTTTGGGTGATTCTCAGATGCTCCATTGCCTGGGTTCGCCTGATTTGTATTATATGTGAATAGCTGTTGGTACTCTAGTTTCAGGAGGATTAATGAAATTGTAGGCTGTTAATGACTCTACTTACTAATTCATTTTAGACTTTTAGAGGTTTTATTATTATTGAGAAGCCCATCCAGCGGGACGGCCTGCGACTTGTATGAGAGGATTCTTGGTCAATTGTGTAGCGAGACATCCACAACTTTCATTGTAAAACATAGTTAATGATGACAGGACTTCTTGGTGTTAATAATTTATCATTTCCGCCTTTCACGTGAGTTCCTCGGGTCAATATCGGACCGGGACAAGGGTATCCCCGAACTTGAAGACGGTCGCGAGTCACAACAAGCAATATAAGTAATCTTTGTATATACATACTTGAATTCAAGTTACAGGACTTGTGTTACGGGGTTTCATGGCAGATCCGTTATTGGACCCACGCGGTTGGGGCACTGAGCCCTCGATGATCGACAGAACGGGTCGGCAGAACGGATCAATGAAAGGATCAACATAGAATGGATTAGTTAAATAAATTAGTTAAATAAATTAATCAAAAGATAAAAAAATTATATATAACTATATCTAGTTCTCTTCTTCAAGATTTAGTTTTGTTGCAATGGGACCCCTGCCTTGTCTCTATTTATGATTACTCTCCGAATTGCATTGTTGGTTCTCTTGCCTGGTTGACAGGTTGATCTATACTGTACCATAGATCATAACAACTTGTTAATTATCAATATGCCCTAAAAGGGACCGGCGACAGCTTCGTGATAAAAAGTGGCTGAATGCATGTGCCTCAACTCCGATCGCCGACTTTCGAGCGAGCCATAAGTGTAAAGGATCTACTTGTCAGGGTAGACAGCCTGTCGATTAGATAGGAAACACTAGGAATCTAAGAAAAGAAACTTATAATAAAAGATCCATTCTAGTACAAGACTGAATCTTAAGAAATCAGAAGAATTCTATAGTAATTAGGATATCTTGATCTTTTATTCCCAATAATTCTCCCGCGTAGCTCCGGCGTTGACACCATGTACAGCAAAGGTTATTACTGCATCCCGTCATCGAAGCAGCCGCGTACGAGCCATACAGCCAGGGAACCGCTAATGGGTGACAGTTATTGAAGCAATCAATGGGACTGGATGGTCTCTGCCCCCAATGATCATCTTCTCCGGCAAGGTCCATCAATCTCAATGGTATCAAGAAATTGATTCTAATTGGCTTATTGGTCTCAGCGACAATGGATGGACCAATAATGAACTTGGGTTATTATGGCTAGAGAGGATCTTTGAAAAGCATACTACCGCACGTACGGTAGGGAGATATCGGCTTTTGATTCTTGATGACCATGCCAGCCATGAATCTGTTGAATTTGATCTTTTCTGCAAGAATCATCAAATTATACCTTTATACATGCCTTCTCATTCATCAAATCATTTACAACCACTTGATGTTGGCTGCTTCGCACCCCTAAAGAAGGCATACGGTATACAGGTGACGAAAAGGATTCAGAGGGGCACTTATCATATTGATAAGGAGAACTTTATAGATCTTTATAAAGAAGCCCGAAAGGCCTTATTGTCAAAGAATATCTGCAGCGGTTTTGGAGCTACTGGTCTAGTCCCATTGAAACCACAGCGTGTACTGGACAAGCTTACAATCAAGCATATTACACCGCCAACTACTGCACATGGACCCCCAGATGGAGTATGGGTTGCAAAGGCTCCTTTAACTACTGCTGAGGTGCAAAAGCAGATGGAGCTTATCAAGCAGCTTATTAATCACAACTCGCAAAGCCCTCCAAATGAAGCTATTCACCAGCTTGCAAAAGCGGCTGAATCTACCATGCATAAAGTCCTTCTATTAGACCAGGAGGTAAAAGAGCTTCATACAGAAAAAGAAAGACAAAAACGAAAACGTACAGCTCCTCGATCATATATTGCTTCTAGGGGTGTCCTTACTGGGGCTGAAGGTCAGCAGCTTGCGCAAGATGTTATGATCTATGATTCAGTATAGATCAACCTGTCAACCAGGCAAGAGGATCAACAATGCAAATTGGAGAGTAATCATAAATAAAGACAAGGCAGGGGTCCTATTACAACAAAACTAAATTTTAAAGAAGAGAACTAGATATAGTTATATATAATTTTTTTATTTTTTAATTAATTTATTTAACTAATCTATTTAACTAATCTATTCTATGTTGATCCTTTCATTGATCTATTCTGCCGACCCGTTCTGTCGATCATCGAGGGCTCAGTGCCCCAACCGCGTGGGTCCAATAACGGATCTGCCATAACCCCGTAACAAAGCTCCAACTACTAGCAGCAGCTTATATCTAGGAATTTTTAATCATGGCGCCTAGGCCGAAGCTCTGAGAATGCCTCGCATCAGGAATTATCTGCATCATCCATGCAAGGGATGTAAAATATATGCTAAAATCCTCCCCGCGGGGTAACCTCTCGAAAGACTGGTTAAGGCAATGTGAGAAACCTTTGGATACTTATCAAAAGCGTGCCTAGGTGCTCCGGAAGGAGTTAGTAATTACTAGAGGGATACTGGGATATGAGAACCACCCGACACAAAGCTGTTTTAGTGGAGTGACAGGGCACCCTCGAGTTCAGCTAGCTCTGGGACTGTTGCAGGGAAGCCTGCCTTAGTGAGGGATAGAACAAAGCCTAAGTACTCTCTAAAGTAATGGAAGTTGTTAAAGCTAGCAGGATAGTAGTTGCTGGATATGTTAAAGACAAGGCCTACACCAAGACCGAACTGCTTACCACCTATATAATCACAGCGCACCGCTTCAGAGCTTAAAAATATATGGCAGGAACTGAGCTAGGTTAGTAGAGGTCTACTACACAAGCAGCATGCTGGCTAGATGCTGCTGGTGATGGCCCCTGAAGACATGGTCGGCTGCTAGAGGGAGACCACTGGTAGTAACGGGAAACTACTTCTCTGAAGTAGCGGGCTGTAGCATTATAGTGGTGACCAGAGGGTACTAGAAAGGTGTGTTTCCAGCTCGTACCTGGACCGTGGCTGTGTGGTATCGCCGGTATTTCAACAGATGCCTCCAATTCGTACTTGGACCGCAGCAACGTGGTATCGCCAACATATCCTACTATATGGGCCTGCGGAGATCTTATAGTGGCTCGAGAGGACGGATGCGCATGTCGGTTGGCCTAGAGAGGGAGAGTATTATGCCTGACTCGTACTCAGGCCCCCAGGGGTTTCCTGGCATGGTATCGCCCATAATACTATTGCCCGTGCGGCTGGCTTAAGATGCAAACTCCAGAGATGTTTGCTGTAGCAGAACCTTTTGGACCCTGGTTCTGCCAATAGGGATGGGTAATCACTATCTGAGCAAGTTCCAGGTAGAAGATGGTAATGAAATCGACGGGACCTGTTAAGGCTTTGCCACAGGCGATCGCGAGCCGCTCAACCCCTGTTGTCTCTGGCGCCTTCAGGGCCCTTGCCTCAACCTGGCTTGCATGGGAGAGATTTATGAATACTGACGGCGGCTCCGTACGGCTCTGCTGGGTCCCTGGCCACACGCAAATACCTGAGAACGAAGCAGCTGACCAAGCTGCAAAGAAAGGAGCTGTCATGAATCCTCCCCCTTCAAGCAGGCACTCATACGCCTCACTAAGGCGGAGGGCTAAAACAGATGCTGTAGCCGCTTTACAAAGACACTGGCAGTCCACAGCTCCAAAATCTTGCCAAGATCTCTGGATCACCACCTCTCCCTGGCGCTCTGCTGAGCTGAAGCTCCCGAGGCCCGTTCTGGCCCGAATCCTGGCTGCTAGTACAGGCCATGGAGACTTTGCAGGCTACCATGAGCGCTTTAACCATGAAGATGCACACCTTCTCTGCCGCTGTGGGGCAAGAAAGTCCCCAATTCACTTCTTCTTCTGCCGTGTTGCAAAGAGACGCCTGCCCCGACCTCCAGGACCTCCCTCTACAGCAATCCCCTATCTACTAGGCACTCCAAAAGGCGCAGTTAAGCTAGCCGCCTGGCTGTCTGAGACCTGTTTCTTTGAGGATATCTACCCACGACACACCCCATCCTAGCAAGACTGAGATCGGATATCTTTCTCTTTTATTTCTTATTCTCTTTCTTTTTTTTAAAAAAAAAAAAAAAAACCTGGAGGCAGTGGAGGCAGAATCGGTCATGGAGTGCAGGTGGAACCATGCAGCTGGCATTATCTCTTTACCTGCTACCACAGGTCCTCTTCTTCCTTTCGACTACGGCAGCTATGTAAACGCGCCAAAGTCCCCTATTTGTACGTAGAACTAGAACCAGCAGCTAGTTAGAGACACCCAGGGCTTACCCCCTGGCGGCCTTTACCCCAATCGGGGATGGTGGGTCACCGCCTCGGCGGTGAGCCACGGCCGTAAAATATACCTAACTAACTAACTAATCATAACATCCCCGCGATTTTTTATACCTTTCCTATTTGTTGAAGATATGGCGTATAGCTGGTGTATAGCTAGCGCCTTGGCAAGCATGCGGGGTTTTTAACCCCTGAGGCTTCTCCCTGTTTCCTGTATCTATTCGGGCAAGATACTGCTCAATCTACGTCTTGTCTCCTTTAGAATGCCTTCTTTCCCTGAATTCACAGAATCAC
>ML732512.1:0-18005 GCA_009176345.1 Aspergillus leporis | reverse complement strand
TGGGCTTGGGCTTTGTCTTACCCGCCCATGGGCTCTTGGGCTTGGGCCTTGGGCCCTCTTTACCCGCCCAACCTTGGGCTCTGGCGAGGTCTAGGTGGTTGAATCCCGAATTCTTAGCCGTACCCCGAGAAATAGCCGTAATTCTGGTTGACAACACCAAAGAAATGGTCGGCACAAAGCTAGCCATGAATAATGCTCTGCCGAGATGGAAAAATGGAGACATCAAGTTTAGCTCAACACATTGGTTACACAGATACTGCGTTCCTTTCTCCTCGTTGGGATTGAAGAAAAGGAAACGCGATGGATCATTCTATAACAATGAGTAATTCGGTGGATTGCTTCTCGAACAGGTAACTGGTCAGAGTCTTCAGAAGCGCGACGATAATGCTACGTGTTTGTGGTCGACCAAAGAAATCCGTTGCATTGGTACAAAGGACAACAAATAAGACTGCAACATCTATAATATCCCCGGTGAAAGTGGGAGCAGCACTGCGACTACAGAAAAAAGTGAACACATTTCCGCTTTTGGCGGGGACCTCCTGAAACCAAAGCTTTGATTGATTGATTATTTCATTCTCGTACCTATTAGGCCTGCTAAATATGGTTATTGGAGACTTTTGACCAAAAATGCACACATTTTTTCGCGTTGGGGCGCCAAGGACTGAAGACGTTTTTTCATACGGTAAACTGGTATAAGAGCTATTATAGCAGCTGCGAGTTCGAAGTACTAGTAATTGGACAAATTAACTCATTATACGTAATGAATAACTTGGCTGACGGTGGCAACATTCCGCTCTGGCCTTGCCATATATAAAACTATATAAATTCGACATCAAAACAAATATACAAATCTAACAAAAGCCGTCTCATCATCTACTTTCTCGTATGCACCAGCTTTCCCTGAACCCACACATTCTTCACATTCCGATCATCACCACTCCACATCCACTTCTGAATCTGTTCCTGCCAAGTCTCATTCCCAAACAGATGGACATTGCCCACAGGCCTAGATTTGCCAAGGCTCCGACGAGCTAGGCTATTTACACCCGCCACATCAAGCGGATTCATGGTGTTATTCTTCACGGCACCCAGCTCAATCAGCTGCGCATCCCAGATCATCCCTTTATCGAAGCCGCCAATGTCATTTGCCATGTCGACCACTGCTGCGCCGCCCCGCGTGGCTAGATAAAGACTCTCCTCAACAGAAAGTTTCTCATGTCCAGTTGATGTTGAGTTACCCGTTACCTTCTGAAAATCAGTGACATAGCCAAGCAATCTAGACACAAGACAGGCCTGTCGTGCAGCTTCAAGGATACTGGGACTATACCCGCCGCTCACATCCGTGCCCAGGCCAACCGTGAGGCCTTCATCTAGCATGATGCGAACAGGAGCAAGTCCTGAGCCTAATGCGGAGTTTGACGCTGGGCAGTGCGCGACCTTGGAGCCGCGCTCGCGAATGAGCGTGCGCTCGTCGTGGGTGAGGTGCACCCCGTGCGCGAGGATGGTGCGGGAGGTAAGCAGGTGAGCCTTGTCGTAGACATCAGCGTAGCTGGCTGCCTCCGGAAACAGTTGGTGGACGAGGTCGATCTCGTCGGTGGTCTCGGAGATATGTGTTTGGATGTGGAGAGGCGGGTTGTAGGATGCAGCCAGTCTGCCAAGGCCACTGAGAGAGTAGTTTGAGCAGCTTGGGGCGAATCTTGGGGTGATGATTGGGTTGATTAATGTTCCTTTGGGGTCTAGGGCCCGGATGTAATCTATTGTTGACTTTGTTGCGTTTAGGCCATCGTCGGCCGATTGGTCAACGTAATAGGGCGGACATTGATCGCGGTTGTCCATGCAGACGCGGCCAATGAAGGCGCGTTGGCCGTAGGAGTGGCAGAGGGCTGCGAGGGCGTTGGTGGCCGGAACGTGGATGGTGGCGAAGTAAGATGCGCATGTTGTGCCGTGGGCAAGAGTGCGAGCGACGATTTGATCATAGACGCGCAGGCCCTCGGGGGGCGTGTGTTTGGGATCTGTGTCTTGGTTCTTTGGGTCTGACTTGGAACCGAAGCTAGCTTCTACAGGGAAGGTGTATTCTTCCAGCCAGTCCAGGAGGCCAGCTGATCCGAACAGCCCAATATTGGGGAACTGCGGCGCGTGGAGGTGGGTGTCTACATGGAATGGGTGGTCAGTACTGGTAAATCGTCAGCGAGGTAGATAGGACATACCGATGAATCCGGGAAAGAAGAACTCATTTCGTACATCATTTGACTCCACAATCCTGATTTTTGTGGAAGAATTGGCATTGGTTGTGGCATCGGCATCAGTCCAGCCGCGGCGAGACAGGAATAATTGGAAGCTGGTATCATCGTGGACTTGCCAATCGTATCCCTTGATACGGCCATCTTCAGAAGAGACCCAAAGGGCACCTTGATTTCGAGCGAGTTCCGGCTTTGCCGAACTCGAATTAAGCCGGGGGAGATGAATGAATGTACCGCGATAGACGGTGTATGGATATGCCATGGCTATGGTGCTGCAAGCATTAAGCAATGCAAGACACAACCATAATGCGGGCAACCCCGCAGAGAATCTAGGAAAGTTCAGAACCATATCAAAAACGAATAAAAATTGGTGCTCACTACTTGGATCACTCTATCATATGAGAACAAGGCAGATTGATATATCCTCATCGATGATCCAGAAAAGAGGGGTTAGTATGGCGGTACTAGAAGGCGCAGGTCTAGCAATGCACCGCGGAGCATGAAGGCTGCACCTGCTGGATTGGAATACGGCCTTCGCCGCTGTACTATCATCTAGCGATCTCTGAAGTTCATGTAGGGAGTGAGAGATGGCAGGATCAACAGGGCGTGATGCTTGCTAGTGTTCTATGCTCGGCGTTCGGCTGCTTCCGACTTATTATGCGTATTGACGAGATATTAGAACGGTAAAGGATGCGGGGTGAGTTCGGATATACGGTAAAGTATGGTAAGAGGGGCACTGATAAAAGCGGGGGCGTTCAATGAAGTGCATTTGGGTGTTAGGGATCAGCCGTGAGATCGAGTGCCCCAGACAGGAATACTGGTTTTTCGGTAAAGATCATGCGACCCACGAAGGAGTTATATAGGCTGACTGGTTACCCTAAACCAGTGGTTAGTCTTGTTAAAAACCATATATACGTTTCTACCACGCTTTCTATCTATCCGTATTGCCCCCATGACTGGAGCTCACACAGGGTCTAACTCTAGCCCTCCACAGAAGGGGGATCACGAGCTCGGTTGGGCGGTAGAAACTGCGCTTGGCAGGTGGTTTTGGTTGTGTTGGTCTTTTATTATATTTCCTATATTTTCTACTGCACTTGGGATGGCGTCCGGACCTAGATTCTGCTTCAATGGTGAAGCACCTGCATAGCTAGACATTTCAGTAGTTAGGCTTGAAAGGGTAATAGAATCTTGATTAATTAATTAATTGATTTCCCGAAATAGGTTATTCCCTTTTGCTAACGAGGCCAACGCTAGCCTTTCGACTATCCCACCATTTTTGCCTCCTTCAGCTTCGTGGCGCTTTGGGTCATCGCATCCGACGTATATAGCGGAGACAGGGACGAGTGGTAGGGCATATTTCAAGTCACCTTAGACTCAATTACTGACCGACTATCGCGGTACCTGAATACCAACAACTTCTTATGGTCTATTCGTAATTTCAATATGGATATTACCCAGAAAGATCCAACTGCATACGTTTGCGCCATCCATTGGCAGGTGGCGTAGGGAACTTCCCTGAAGAACATGATATTCTTTATGATGCAAGAGGGGAAGACCACACAGCAGGTATGACCAATAAGTAAAATGTACCTTCAGGTCTAATATCTACATGGAGGATGTTAGTGGCGGGCTTCTCACCAACCTCACCTTTGTTGGCGGCAGCTTCGGGTATGTACGTGTGGACGGTAGGGCTATGAATGCACCTTGAACTGATGTTAGAGCAGGGCATATTTGGCAACCAGCAGTTAACGACATCCCAATTTTCATTCATAAACTGTAAGACCGCGTTGCAGATCCACTGGGATTGGGCATGGACCATGCAAGTCATGTCATCAGTGGCTGCGGGAGTAGCGAGGTAAAAAGTATATAACACATAAAGGCAAAAGAACGCAGATAGCTCTACGCCTAGAGCTCAACCCCTAAAGCTCACTATCAGCCTCTCTGCCCCCTACCGGCTTCCGAACCCCCGGCTATGCCGTACAGCCTCATAGTCATGTTCCGCCACTGTTGATGACTCATGCCTTCTCATTGCCTGACTCAGTGGCCTAGTTGGCCTGAACTAGTCCACCATTTCGTACATGTTTTATCTGCACCAAGTTCAGTACTCTAGTTGTTGTTACACTGTTCTTGCGTCGAGCCAGTTGCCACAGGACCCACCACTTGAAACTGTGGCAATAGACCCTGTTTTAGCATAGACTTTGCCACTAATAGAGCTGCCTTCGGCTCCTAAATAGGTTGGTTTAACGATGAGTCCCCGGGACCCTTCTCCTCCAGAGATTCCACCACATGTCCGTGCGGAGCTCCCGCAAAAGACGGCATTCTATGACAATATGTTGAGTGTTCCGGTTACCTAGCCCACCCCCATAATCTAGCATCCTGATGGAAGTTAAGATGAATGGGATATTGATTCAGTCCTATACGCCCCGTACGCAGCTATATAAGGACTGAGCATGTTGCTTTCCGCAGTGCCTTCCAATACCGCAGGACCTGCGGGCCAGGGGCCTTCACCAGCCGCTTTGTTGGGGGTCTAGGCTTCTCCTTTCTCCACGCCAGCACCCTGCTCTCCTTCGCCCGCGCCCTCACTACTCGTTTGGCCGCAGCTCCCAGCCGGATCATCTGCTTTGCTTCCTCAGGCATAGGCCCTCTCACGGCTGCTGCCTTGGCCAGCTCATCGGCCTTCTCGTTGC
Organism: Aspergillus leporis; assembly: GCA_009176345.1. Lineage (NCBI taxonomy): Eukaryota > Fungi > Ascomycota > Eurotiomycetes > Eurotiales > Aspergillaceae > Aspergillus > Aspergillus leporis. The sequence goes on along the minus strand of ML732512.1, from coordinate 13,078 downwards.
CGTCAATACCGACATGGGCTGGAATCTAGTGGAAGACCACGTGGAATCCTGCCTCGCGGCACCAACCCTCGAGCTCGAGGCATGCATTGAGAAAGACCTGTCTGTTGTGGATCTCCTTCTGGGATGGCCTAAGGCATCCAGGATCTTCAGGAACGTCAGGGATCTTCATGGATCTTCATTGATATTCATTACACCCATGAACAATATGACGAAGCCCGGACGACTCTGTCCCGAATCATTTATGTCTATGCGATGTTATGTCATTGTCTAATGTATTTAAAAGATCTCTTGATTTTGGGGAACTCAAGAGACCCCAGGAATCAGCTTGTTGTTGTATTGAAACTATGCTATGTTACTGTCTGCCCCCCCTCACCTGTTTCTCCCATCTCATTCCGTTTAACCTTACCTGATCAACAGGCTATTTACTCTGTACTGTAGATTCCATAACACTGTCCCGAGACCATTCGGAGGTTGATCAGGTCTTTAAGTACCACCTGCGCCTCGATGGGGGTTTGTCCCCCTTGTTTGATCTGCTCCCGAGTCCGTGGGATTACTGCACTGCTTGGTATGACGTGGCCTGGTCCAGTACGCGCCCTGATAGCTGCCTCCCGGACCACCCGCCCAACCTGCACCCTGCCACGTGCCTAAATAGATGGCTAGTGCTTCCTTAAGTACCTTCTCGTATGTCTTTTTCCAATTCCTCCTCTTGGTAGGCTCCTTGGCTACTGCAGAGACACCTTGTACTGTGCGGATGGGCCAGTGGTCTGAATTATGCTGGATATCATCCGCTCGCTCGGTGTACACTAAGCGTTGAAACAGATGGCCAGATACGTATGTTAGATCAATGGTCAAGTGTTGGTCCTTGCATTCCCAGGTCACCATGTCCTCCTCGGTAGTCATGACAAGGTTGTACTCGTCCGCCATCTCAAGGATAGTTTCTGCCTCGGAGTCGATCTTACTGCCTGGGCCGCTCCAGGCTGGATGGTGTGAGTTCATATCCCCTACCACGACGTGTTCGGCGTGGTGGTCTTGCCGGAGCGCCTGAAGTTCCTGGCGCAGCCGTTGAATAGTTCTGCTACGTGGTCGATTATATGTATTATGTAGATATAGCGTCCGTAGTTCTGTTCTTTTGTTAGTGTTCTCTATAGCTCTTTCCACCCTCTCCCCCGTCTTCCTCTCTCTGTCTGTCGTTTAGAAGTGACCTTCCAGACTTGATAGTCCTTTGTAGTCACCCTGTGTGACCACGTATTTGGGTCCAGCTCCCTAGATACTAAGAGCAGACCCCTGCTCTTCCTTCTCCAAAGTCCTTCCGCTCCGGATACAACAGCTGGTGCGTGCGGCTAGGCAGCTGGTGTGTTGTCTGAGTCTTTCCATTGGCCCAGTGCTCTTGTATGGCAATTACATCTGCCTGCAGAGCCTTGTGAGCCCAAAGAAATGTGGCCATGACCTCGTACTTGGTCTTCCATGTGTCATACTGGACTATCTGTAGATTGTCCCGCATTATGGTGATCATTATCCCTGTCCAAGTTATTTTCTGCAGCAATGGATACTGGCTGATTAGCTTGGTTAATCCTGACCTTATATTGCTGGTTGGCGTTGGCTGCAATAAATTGTTCCAGTATCGTGACGTCCGCCTTTCCCGATAGTGGTGTTTTATCAGGCAACTCGTCGTCCCTAATTATCAAGGCCATATCATTGGAGGTTGCCTCTTCCTCCATCTCCGGACGCTTTCGCTTTTTCTGAAGTATTCTATCATGGCCTAGCCATGGTACAACGGTTTCGTTTGTTGCAGTTGTTCTGGTGAGCCGTTGGGACGTTGTGACATCGAGAACCATGTCCACCCGCTCTGGACTAGTCTCTGGCCGGCTATTTTTCTGATGACCATCCATTGGCATTGGTAGGATCACTTGTGGTTCGATAGGTAAACAAGCTCAAGCCCTATTAATAGGCCAGAACCCAGATACTCTTTAGCTGGAAGTAGAACAAAGTAAGTATAATAATTAAAAAACTTATTATATTTTAACTTGCAGATACCATGCCAGAACAATCTAAAAAGGTGCCGAAGTTCATCAAGCTGTAATTCCACTTGCGTCGGTGGTTGACGCATAGACGATATGTCTTTTGTTAAAGACCACATTGGTGAAGTCTTTGATTATCATTCATCCGGCCGTGGGATTCGCTAGAGCGCTAGTTGATGTCCAACTATAAGTCAACAGAAGAACGCAATTGTCACGAGCCTGCGTCCTGCAGGGTCGCGATACCCTAAGAACCTACATCACGTTACCCAAGGTCACGGGACGCACCACCATCATATCTCTGAATCCATCATATCTCTGAATAGTGATTGAGGGGAGCTGCTATGAGCCCCCCTTCTCTAGTCAAGCACTCATACGCCTCACTAAAGCGGCAGGCAAGAGCAGATGCCATGTCTGCTTTACAAAGACACTGGTTATCTGTGGCCCCACAATCCTACCAGGATTTAGAGATACCTCCTCTCCAAAGTGCCCTGCAGAGCTACGCCTCCCACGCCCCGTTCTCTCGCGAATTCTGGCTGCACGCTCAGGACATGGTGACTTTGCATACTACCATAAGTGTTTTAACCATGAAGACGCACACCTTCTCTGCCGTTGTGGTAGGAAGAAGTCCCTAGTCCACTTCTTCTTCTGCTATATTGCAAAAAGACACATGCCCCGACCCCTGGGACCCCCTCTGAAACGATTCCCGACCGACTAGGAACCCTAAAAGGCGCAGCCAAGCTGGCTGCCTGGCTGTCCGAGACCCGGTTCTTTGAGGATATCTGCCCACGACACCCCCCATCTCAGCAAGACTGAGACAGCATAATTTTCTCTTTTATTCCTTATCTTTTCTAAAAAAAAAAAAAAGAAAAGAAAAAAATACGCAGTGGAGGCAGAATCGGTCATGGAGTGTAGGTGGACCCATGCAGTTGGCATTAACTCTACCTGCTATCGCAGGCCTTCTTCTTCTTGACTACAGCAGCTATGTAAACGCGCTAAAGTCCCCTACATGTACATAGAACTAGAACCAGCAGCTAGTTAGAGACACCCAGAGCTTACCCCCTGGCGGCCTTTGCCCCAATCGGGGATGGTGGGTCACCGCCTCGGCGGTGAGCCACGGCCGTAAAATATAACCAAACCAAACCAAACCAAACCAACCAACTCTGAATAGTGATTTCCTAATAGCTCCATTTTCCCTCTAGCTTAGAATCTCGCAATACAACCCACTTCTGAAATAGACTGATTTCTTATCTAATCCTACAGTAGTTAGGCCGTCACAGCAATCAGCGACAACTAGCACTAATATGAGTAAAAATATGCCAGATGGCGCCAGACCAGTTTTTACCTTGAAAAATCTCATAATTGTTAACATTTTAGTTTGCAATAATTTGAATGACCGAAGACTTGAAGCAAAAAACCAAAACACCCTGGGCAGGAGCTGACCTTGTTTAAAACTTGTAGATTGAATTATTTGGCTGGAGAAAAAAAATTAAACCAATCTCTTCTCTTCTCGAGTAAACTCTACGGTGATTCAATTGGAAAGAAATGACGCTTGGTATGTTTTTTGATTTGCTTCCCTCAGAGAAATGGTCCAGGAATGCTGACGGGGTAAACTAAATTAGCCAGAAACAATCGTCCGCCAGACTGGAAATAGGTACCAACATGGACCCCATACTATTAATTTAACCATTCCAACCGTGTCTTCGGACTATAGTGTCATCTTGTAAAATACATGGGAACTGCGCCCTGAGACTGGGTAAATACATCGAAGGAATTATGAATCTAGACGTGGGTCTTGATAGTGACATTCAATGGATTGATCTTGTGTTGATATATTATTAGGGAATTGTTATTATTATACGGCTGTTTTACTATAAAACACACTAGTTTCAAGACACTTTCTGCTTGATGGGAATTGTCTTCTCGGTGCGGGTTGTGCCTTGCCGGAAGCTCCTTAAAGAATGTCAGAAATAATCCTCGGAGGTACCTCGGGGGATTTGGCGGGGGAAGTTGAAAAATAGTTTGAGCATATTTGAAATTAAGGCAAGCCCTGCTTAGTGAAGTTGGAGCTAGTTAATTTAGACGACCTTCAACATATAGGTTACGCCACAGGGTCAGTCTGAATGTGCACCGACTAACGAAAATCAAACGACTCAACCCTTGAAAGGCTCAAAATCATTCACCTTGAATTTATTCGATACCTTGTCCGTTCGAATCATTGAATGTTTACCTTTACGGCGTTCCCCCAGTATATTCGGTGTAGACTCCGTTAATTCACACTGCCAATCTAGCTCTCAATCACCGAAACCGAACAGTAAATCTTGCAAGCCTCATCCTGCAACAGATAAATATCGCCAGACGAAGGGGCGTATTTCTCAGCACGAGGCACGCGGCGGAGTTAGTTCTCAGATACCCACATCACGGAATATCGGGAATACAACCCCTGCGGTCGAGTTGAAACTATCAAACCAGCAAATCGAACGCCTGTCACTCGCTGATGTAGATCCTCGACGAGACATTCTCTGAGCTAAAGCCTGCTAGGAAGCTGTCAATCAATACTCATGCGAACCCGGATGGGTTAGCCAACACACCTTCCCCTCCCGCTTTACGACATCGTCCGCAAAAGCATCGGGGCAGGACTGGAGACAGCGCTGATCTTCATAAACACCCGAGAAAAGAGAGACGTGTTTCTTGGGACGGTACTAAGCTACTGATTAGTGTTCATATCCCGGACGATAAAAACCCCTTTCGCCTGACGATAATCAGCCTGCCACAGAATCCCAACCTTAGTTTTCCAGCGATCACAGCTTGAGAAACGGTGATATAAACCAAAAGGAGGTTATTTCTACGATACAGTTTCTGGCCCACCTTATAACCGAGATTATTCCCGACTAGAAAGGATCATGATTCTGTCTTATGACGAGGCTCTACAGAGCCATACTATAGAGTATACCCCAAAGCCTAGCTCTCCAATGACTTCATATCTTGTGTCAAAGGTCTCACCAAATTGAACGAGGTAAAAGCAAGCTGGTGAGTACTATGGAGTGTTTCTTCCTCCAATTGCTTAGCTGAGTTTGAGGAGAGAAGCCTTGGATTGAGAGAACTGTCGTGTGGATTTTGCAGCGTATTGGAGCTGGGAACGCTTGAGTAGCTGGCCTGAGAGATTGAACATCATTATGAGTGCTAGATATATAAAGGCATATATGTAGAGATAATGCGAACTTCACAACAGGCTGTCAAGCTACAGTATCGGCTGACATACTAATTCCACATCATATTTTTGAGAACAAGGAGCTCCTTAAGCCTCGAGATGCTACTGCTGTAAGTCTATCCTTTATTACATCTACTTTAGTCAACTACAATAATACTCATGAAACCGAAAGATGACTTCTGTTAAATAATTACGTCAAATATCACGCTCAACGTGTTCTTGTCAGCATTGCTCAGATAGCTCAACGAAGCACCAGGTGAATAAAAGCAATGTTGTGACAATATGCACCCAATTGGCGAAACAGTAGGTATAAAACAAGAATACAAGAGGACAAAAACAGCAAGTTATTCAATTATCCCCCCAAGCTTTATATAAGATTTCCGCGCAGCTCCTGCTCACGCTCAATCGCCTCGAACAAGGACTTGAAGTTTCCAGCGCCAAAACCCTCAAAGTTGTGTCTCTGGATGATTTCCAGGAAAACAGTAGGGCGGTCCATCAGGTGCTACACCCATTGTTAGCACACTATCGTTCTATTAATAATTAAAGAACAACATACCTTGGTGAACAACTGCAGAAGATATCCGTTCTCGTCAAAGTCAATGAGAATGTCCAACTTCTGAATCGTGTCAAAGTCCTCTTCCAAAACAAGCCCAGCTTGCTTGAGGCGGATCTTGAGACTATCGTAGTACGTGCTGGGGACCTTGATGAATTCGACGCCACGAGCCTTGAGGTTGGTGATGTCTCGTATAATATTGTCGGTCAGAAGAGAAATGTGCTGCACGCCCGCACCGTTGTAGAAGTCGACGTATTCTTCGATCTGGGACTGTTTCTTGCCCTTGGCTGGCTCGTTGATAGGCATCTTGACGATTTCGTTAGGCGAGGACATGACAATACTTTTTAGAGCGGAGAATTCGCTGTGCGATTGTTAGCTTACTAGGTTGTTTCGCTGCTAAGGTGTTCGAGCGGAACAGGTAGACTTACGTGCAAATGTCTTTGTCGTCGACAGACCAGAAACGGTGGAATCCAAGGACTTTCTCGTAGCTGTTATTGGTTAGCTCTTGGGGTTGTAGCCAAGTAGTTGAATGTCAAGAACAACTTACTATTCGCAGATCTTGTTCATCCCGTTGTAGTCCTGGTTACCAACGCAGTGGTCAATGCGCTTCAGAAGCACATCAGGCAAGAAGCTGGAGACAGAATCCTTGGCAGCTTCGTGACGGTATCCGGGGAGGAAAGCACCCCGGTAGTTGCATCTCTCAATAAGAGTATGAGTGGTCTGACCATAGGTTTGGATAGTGGCGACTCTGACCTCTCCGTGCTCGTCCTTGAGGGTCCGGGGGTTAGAGACGACCTTGGCGCCGTTGCTCATGGCAGCGTTGAAGACAGCATCGACGGAGTCGACCTCGAAGGCAACGTCCTTGACACCGTCGCCGTGCTGCTCCAAGTGATGGTGAATCTCTCGCAGTTTCTCCTGTTCCTCATCAGAGAAACGGTGAAGCTGGTCGAGAGAGCGGAGAGGGGAAGTGAGAACGAAGGTGATGTCTCCATTGCGGACGACGTGAGAGCAGATTCCACGATGGCCAGTTTCGAGGCCACGGTAAGCAACGCGTTCGAAGCCCATACGAGTGATGTAGTATGAGGCGGCCTGCTTCGCGTTGCCTACGTGCCAGTGGACATGGTCGTAGCCCTTGTAGCTAGCCAGAGAGGTGCGATCTCTAGGGGGTAGGCTGGTAGAAATGGGAGACATGATGATAGAGCTCTTATTCTTGTGTCGTTCGGACGTGGTATCATTGGAATACTATATAAAGACGAAGTTGATTGAGACTGAGTGAGCCATGTAGATTGGAGAAGCGGCTGAGTCTTTATAACGAATGATCACAAATCATTTTCAATCCAAGGACTGGCTCTAGGCCACGGGTATCTCGCTAGATGATTATTCGATCATTCGACAGCTATAGTGACCATGGATAATGCTGGTGAGCTCTAGTGGAGTGAAACCTACGCCTTCCGGTCAGCGAGATGGAGGCTTGTTTCGGTTGGAGGCGGCTGTTTAGGGCAGATCGTCGGCTGGGCACGTGTATTTCCAAACACCCGCTGTTGCAGATGAGCAGGGTTCAAGATCTGCCACTATGAGTGAAACCCTTATGATGGGCCTTATCACACTATAGTTGATGTAAGTATCCCCTTGCGTTTCTTATACATACATCACATCGTTTTATTATCCACAGGTGGCGCCATAGTGATTTAATCTATCTCACACTCCCACGGGTACTGTATCACATTCCCTCACCGCTGGAACCAGGTATACACATACCACATAAATACCTCACCAAACCCTCTCAAACCCAAGTCAAAGAAAAAATGGCCTCAGTAACGCAAATAACCCCTGTAAAGCCAGCCCTCACCACCAACGACTCAGCCGTCCTACAAACCCTCTTCGACGCCGAGTCCTCAACCTCCAAGGGCATGACCATCAACCCTTCTCTACCCCCCTTCCCAGCCAACCTAAACATCACATCCTCACTTTACGAAACCCTCAAAGCCAAAGAAGTATCCTTAATCCGCACCCTCCAATCCCCAAAAACCACGACGGCCATCATCCAAACCGCCATAACCGCCCTCACAGCCATAATCAAAGAGCATCGAAACTACCCACCAGCCTACGCAAACCGAGCCCAGGCCCTCCGCATGCTCATCGACAGTTCTGCTTGCACCAACGGAACTGAAACAAGAGAGCCAAACATCTTCACAACCGAAAACAACTCTACCATCACAACGCTCCTCTCCGATCTAGGCAAGGCAATTGCGTTAGCGACGCCGCGGTCGCCGGCCGGTCCGGTCTCGGAGGTCCAGGCGCGGCTGCTGGCTGATGTGCATACGCACCGGGGATATCTTTTGTTGAAGCTGGCGAAGGGGAAGAAGAGTGGTGGGGGAGTTGTGGGGCCGGAGCAATGTGGGGAGTTGGACGCCGATCAGTTGGAGGAGATGGCGAGTCAGGAATTTTTCTTTGGGGGAAGATACGGGAATAGGGTTGCGCAGCAGATGGCTGTGCAGACGAATCCGTATGCGAAGATGTGTGGGGCGATTGTGAAGGAGGCGTTGAGGAAGGAGGTTGAGGGGGAGATTGCTTAGGTTGGTTGTAAAGTATGTGATAGGTATAGTTAATGTTGCATTTAGGGAGTCTGGCGGGTACTAGTTTGAACGTTAATTTTAGTCTTTAGTCTGTGTTGCGAAGCGTTGTTAGGATTATGAACATTCTCGTTTATATGGAATGTGTAAAGGATTAGGCCTATTAGAGGCTATATCTAAGCGGTGGGATCCATGGATTAGCCAAAACCTATTTTCTCTAGGGACCCGCGTACAAATCGATGTACTACAATTAGGGACGAGAAAAAGCCAGTCCGATATTTGAATAACATTATGGTTCAATAAGCTCCTCTGGTCATTAGAATGATTAGTGTGTGGTTCATACACCTATATCGCAGCCCGCCTATACCAAGACCACCCTAAACCTCTTCCCCCGATTCTTTACAGAATGGATAATGGTGATAAAGACAAGTTCAATTGATAAGTGGTATTAGTGCTAAGCTTTCAGAAATAGTTACGGAAGTCTGCCGGCAATACCGATCTGTTGCAAAACTTGGAACTACTCAACTACCATCATCACTTCTATCTGCACATTTCGACCGCGGCGAAAGAGGGGAGAGGGGTCAAGCTAACCAGCAAAGGGCGCAGAGGCAACACCGAAGAGCCCTTGATCTGGTAAGGTTCTGCTGTAATGCTGTATTGATTTTAGCGGTCCTCTTGGTTGTATAGCTGATTTCCATGAACGTCACTTTTTCTACCACTTCGGATTGCATTTCTGGGCTGAAGGGTCGCTAGGCCACACTCTAGTATCTCACGAGGCCTTGACCTCTCAGCCAAGGGTCTCGACGCTGGTATTTCCCGGGCAAATGTAGTGAAGGCAAAGATGGGGAGATTGATAAAACTATTACTCGCCTGTCATTAAAAGCAAAAATATACAGGACATCAAGGAGCTTTCTGCTGACCACCATGTGATACGACCGAGCTAAGAAAGCGGGAATATCAACGTCTCTTGAGTCTATTGATTAGTAAGAGAACGCAGGCCGTTCAAAAGTATCACTACCATGATGAGAGGCATATTATCAAACGTTTCAGTGGTATAGATTATCTTTGCATCCATAAATCGCTCGCTGATTGTACTGGTATGGCGGATTCCGTCTCCAACTATACAGCAGAACAATAGTTGGTTTATAGATGTTTGGAGCGACCCGGAAGTTATTAGACCTACTGCTCAAGCCCCTATTGTCACGCAAAGGAATCTTGAGTCCGTAGTCTATCCACAAATGGGATAAGGAACGGCCTATACTCGAGGGGCACATGGAGCCGGTCCCCCACAAGCAAGGCATATCGCGCAGTTCTTCGTATAGCCTTATTAGATACCGGGACACATGCCGTGGAGAGTGCATACATGCATATACATGGGTAGTTGTATTAACCGTTTTTCTCGGTGGGGATATGTTGTGGATATGATAGGCATTGGCCTGCTCCTGGAAAGGAATACCAGGTCAATGACTGCAGGAGTGACAGCGCGACAGGATATTTTGTATTGTTTTTATTTTCTCTTTTCCTTTTCTCTTTAGTCTGCTGCATCTTTGGCTTTTATTGCGATTACAACTTTTGCTAATATAAATAAAAAAGGTTGATGCGAATGGCGTGGCTTGCACGGCTGGTGGTGGAACGGTGGTTCTTGGAAGTCATGAGAATGTGTATGGGCGGGCGGACAGTATGTTGAATCCCTTTGTCAATTCTCTCTTTCCCTTTCACCTTTATCTACCAACCTTGATCTACCACTTCTATGTACCAAAGCAGTCATCCACTAACTGGTGTTGTTTCTGAGAAGCAGGGAAGGGAGTGCAGGTAATAACACGGTATAGATTCAATACAACAACAAACTGAGTCTTGGGTCCCTTGAGTTTCTCTAAATCAAGAGGTATTCTAAGTACATTAGACAGTGACATACTTCGCATAGACATGAATGTTTTGGGACAGAGTCGTCCAGGCTTCGTTATATTGTTCTTGGCTGTAATGAATATCCATGAATATCCATGAAGTTCCTGGATGCCTTAGGCCATCTTAGAAGGAAATCCATAACTCATAGCAAGACAAGCATTGAACATAATCCTGTAAAGAATGAATCTAGTGGCAGCAGCGGTAGCATTGGTTATTGTTAAACTATCAACATGGTTAGTACTCACTGGGAAAAAAGGAGCCGTCAGTACGTACACCTTTCAGATGCTAAACAAACATTAGTGACACATATTACAATCTAAAACTATGGGGAACGACTCACCAATCCACTAGGACATTTATGGTCTTTAGGAAAGCACACATGTCCGCAATTACTCTTGCCCGCCTCTGCAGGAGCGGCGTTGACTGCAACTGCCAGAAGAGCAGTAATAGAAAAGAGGATAGAGGAGAACTGCATCTTCAAGGTACTAGGTCAGAAACTAAGCTTCGACAGGTTGATTTGTGAAATTGGTAGATGATAAAAATGTAGGAATCCGAGCGGCTTTTTGAGGCTTTTGTAGACCCCAAAAAATAAAAGGAACATTCAGATTCAGCAAGGTACATCTTGCCTATTTTTGTATCTGACTGTACCTACATATACGAGCTGCACCTCGTAAGTCCATTATTGGCTGCGTGTTTGTTTGGGCATTGCGTGTAAGTCTAGACTCCAACCCCATTACTTATCTAATCAGTCATCATTCAATGAACCAATCAATCAATCGAAATTCCATTAAGCTGTTCGAGCCCGACTATCGAACATTTATCTATGCAGGCGCCTCGCCGGTGAGGGAGAATCTATACCTAAGCGCCAGTTGACATAAGGAAAGGGGCAGAGCCAAACCTCATAAGCTAATCACAGCCAAAACGCCTGCCATGCGTATATACCATTTGTCATCAGTCTCCTGATGATTTGATCCTCCTTCTGCCTTCCATGTACAATTCTATATGTTTTTATATTGCTCAGTTGTCCTGCTGAGCTCGTATTTTCCGTGTAACCATCATCTTCAGCATCTGCTCCTAATGTTATTAAGCCCCTTAATGCTCTGGGAGCTCCGCTGCAATCACCTCTGCCTCGCGGTACTGCCCCAGCACCCCTGCTTTGTGTATAAACTCGGCAACATAGCGGGTTGTCTTACGATCCGAGATTATCTTGTCATAATCTACCATCCTCCCAAGGATTTATCCCAGAAGAATATCGAATAAGCATGGAAATCGACTGGCATCCACCCAAGGAATCCTGAAGTTGTTTTGAAGCGCTTTAATAAAGCAGGGGACCAGAGGCCTTCATCCAGTGACTCCTCGCGCTCAATGCTTCAGGTAGATGACTGGAGATTTCTAAAGAATGTGGTGGCTGATGTATATGACAAAAACACTAAGAAGCTAAGTGCAACTATTCATGAGCTTACCACACAGAATACGCTTCTTAATCGACGCTGTGAAGGCCTTGAGACAGCTCTTCTGAATGAGAAGAAGAAGAGACAGCGTGGGAAGCCATTACTATTTCAACTACAAGCACCTGAGGATGGTGGTGCAGTCTTTTATTCACCTAGGAAGGTCGAGCAAGCTCGAGATCTTCAAAAATAGAAGGGGAATGCTATACAACTTGCTATGGCTTCAAAAAGGAAAGAAGAGAAACAGCGTTTAATTCAAGGGAGGAAGAGGATCAGGGCATTGAATAAGGAATGGTGACTTCAAGGGGCAGAGCAGTAGAAGCAACAGAAGGAGGAGGAGGATCGTGTGGCTAAAGAGGCAGCTAAGCAGCTTCAAAATGATATCAAAAACACCAAAAGCAGCAACAAGAAGGTCTCTAAGTCATTTACAATTCAAAATACTGCAGTTGCTGACCCCCCAGCTCCTAAAGTTGTTGGTAAGGTCCCAGACTGTGACGACTCGAGCTGAACTGGCTGACTAATCACCTGAAATTCACTGATTAACTGAGTATTCACTAAAACACATGGCAAGTGGTGAATGCGAAGATGGGAACTACTGTATTGAGATGCAGAGAACTGCAAGGTCTGGAGGATCTTGGTAAAACAGTGAATAACAAGGCAGGGTGTCTATATATATATATATGTAGCTTTGGTTACCCTATTCTAGACCTTCTTCTGTTCCCTAGAGTTGATATTCTAGTTTAGGAGCACCAACACTATAATATCTGCAATTATTTATTTAATTTCTTTTATTACATTCTTGCCAGGCTCGTCACACTAGGGGTCACAACTGATAATGCAAGTAATAACGGGACAATGTTTTCTACGCTGATGACGAGGCTCAAGACCCAGTTAACTGAAGTACCCAACTGCAAGATACCCCTACCGATAACGAATTACTTAAAATCACCAAAACTCAGCATCATATTCCTTGTCTGGCTCATGTGATTCAACTTTCTGCCACCGCTTTACTTCAAAAGCTCCGTCTTGAGGCTTCAAACGATGAAGTTCTGTTGAGAATGTAGGGGAAGAAGGGCAGAATGGAACTGTATCGACTACACGCACGTAGCCTACTAAGGAATGGATGCCATTGGGTTTATTATCTCTTCGTTCTCCTCTATTCCTGCTCGCCTCTCATCTATCTCTTATACCTCTTCCTCCATCTGGTTCCATCATCTTCTAGAATCTAGGGGAACAATCGTTGATCCACAGCCAAGCCTTAAAGGTCACGTGGTCTCATATTTCCGTATCACTCCCCTTCGTTCAATACCCCAAAATGAATGAAATGAAGCTATACAAACTTCCAAAATAGGAAATCACAAAGACAAATATAG
>ML732511.1:0-18066 GCA_009176345.1 Aspergillus leporis | reverse complement strand
GCCAATGAACATTGGTTTTATTCATAACTGACATATATATTTAAAATTGTTACTGAAATTGATTTTTTTATTAATTAAATCAATAATACCTAGCTTGTATAGACAATTGTTTCTTTTATCTATAATCTACTCTACAGTAATAGTTCCTTGAAACAATTTTCCAATAAATCTTTTGATTTGCTTGTTCCATTATAAATATATAAAATATAGGGTAGTAAAACTTATCTTGTTCTTAAACTTCGATTCATTCAAGCATCTATACTAAACTAAAACTGGTTTGGTGCCTGGCACCTGCTATTTGACTAAGCTTAAGAGAAGCTCCGCATTCTCGCCGATCTCCGCTTCCCGATATCGTGGACTGCGGAGTAGCTATCATTTCCTCATGTTCACGGTCACTATCTGATTATCCGTTCCATTAATTGAATCAAGAAGCATCAACCATGGCTGTCGCAACGGGTGCTCAGCTGGTTGCTCGGACGCTGCGCGATCTGGGCGTCACTGTTATCTTCGGCATTGTAGGGATCCCGGTTGTGGAGATTGCCGAGGAAGCTATCAATCTGGGCATTCGCTTTGTGGCATTCCGCAACGAGCAGGCATGCAGTTATGCCGCTAGTGTCTATGGATATATGACGGGACGGCCAGGTGTCTGTCTCGTTGTAGGAGGGCCGGGCGTCCTCCACGCACTGGCAGGGGCAAGTTCATGCCCCCCGCAACCTGGTATACTTCTATACCGGCCGTGCTGACCGTTCAACCTCTACTAGATTGGGAATGCCTCCGCGAATAACTTCCCACTTCTTGTTCTTGCCGGCTCGGCCGAAACAGCCGGTGTCACTAAGGGAGCCTTCCAGGAGATGGATGCTGTCTCGTTCTTGACACCTCACACTAAGTTCGCGGTGCGAACATCGTCCCTCGACTTCATTTCTGGCGCCGTAAAAAACGCATATAGAACTTGCTGGTATGGTCGCCCCGGGCCAACCTTCGTCGACCTACCTGCCGATATCATCCAAGGCAAGTCCACACCAGGATTTAGTCTACCACAGCCCGAAACAACGCTGGTCCCATCCCCGCCGAAGGCAAGTGGCGATCCAGCCTTGATCCACAAAGCTACTCAACTGCTGAAGAAGGCTCGTTCGCCGCTCTTGATCGTTGGAAAAGGCGCCGCCTATGCTCGGGCGGAGTCCGGGATCAACCGGCTAGTCGAGCAAACGCAGATTCCCTTCCTGCCCACGCCAATGGGCAAAGGAGTTGTGCCCGACTCACATCCGTTGAATGCGTCCAGCGCGCGCAGCACAGCCCTGAAACACGCAGATGTGGTCCTAGTCCTCGGCGCACGGTTAAACTGGATCTTGCACTTCGGCGAACCGCCCAAATGGTCCCCAAAAGCGAAGATCATCCAAGTCGATATCTGCGCCGAAGAGATCGGCCGCAATGCCGGAACAGCAGAGCTAGGCATCCTCGGCGACATCGACCTAGTCGTAGACCAATTGTTATCTTCCCTGTCAGATTGGCGATATGCCCCATCTCCCCCCGAGGGCCGGTTCCCCTCGCTCCTGGCAGCGTCAGCAAAGAAAAACGAAACAAAGGCCCAGAAAGCGGCGCTCCTACCGACACCCCAGAACTCCTTCCTGACATATCAACGAGCCTACCATATAATCAAGTCCACGCTGAACGCCTTAACCCCCTTCGAAGAGGGGAATATTGTATACGTCTCTGAAGGTGCCAACACTATGGACATATCTCGTTCGATCTTCCCGCTGAACCATCCCCGCCAGCGACTCGACGCCGGGACATACGCCACTATGGGCGTGGGTATGGGGTACATCATCGCTGCCCATGAAGCGTACAATGCATCCACAACAGGATCCTCCAAGTCAAAGAAGATCATTGCTCTTGAGGGCGACAGCGCATTCGGCTTCAGCGCCATGGAAATCGAAACTTTGGCTCGTTACAGAATCCCTGCGTTGATATATGTGATCAACAACTCCGGAATTTACCACGGAGATACCACTACTGAGGATGCCTGGAAGACCCTGCAGGACCAGACGGCATCCAACGACACGACATCCGAAGACGGAAAGAAGGGATTGCGCTCCACTAGTCTTTTGTACGAAACGCGCTACGAAATGCTGGCCACAATGTGCGGCGGAAAGGGTTACTTTGTCCGTAATGAGCAGGAACTTGAGGTTGCTACGCGGGAGGGATATTTGAGTGATACGGTGACGGTGGTTAATGTTATTGTTGAGCCTCGTATCGGGAAGAAGATTGGATTTGCATGGCAGGGGAATCACCAGGATGGTCAGGCTAAACTATGATTGATTGGGAGGGGTTCTGATCATGATATAGCCATAGCCGCTTTCATTCACGAATATAGGAATGAGCAGATTGTCAGTGCTATATATAGTGTACAATGCCAATAACTCGAGTCCTGGTTAAACTGGGGAGTTCTTTTCTCTGACTTATATGGTGTCTCCATTATTCGAACACATAAGCAGTACTGATACATTTTATACCGTCATCAACATGCTGGCGTTCTTGTACCAGGTCAATAGTGGGTTCTCGCCGCTCTTGGTCTCAGTGTCCTCGATGTACGCCCAGCGCCGGACAAAGTCTTCGTGGCTCATGACCTGGGTCAACTTCCCGGTAACGGCCCTGTAGAGGTCCTCAATGACGTTGAAGTCTGTAGGGAAGAAGATGTCAAAGTATCCTTGGTGAACCTGTTATAAAGTTTGTCAGTGTTTCATCCCTCTTCAATTACATACGAAGGTACGGGTAAAAAAGAGACATACAAATGGAGTAGAAACCGGCACAGTCCGCCGCTTATACCGGGTCTGCACCACAGGCGCATTAATACCCGGAACGGCATCAGGAAGGCTACTGAAATCACTCGCGACCAGCCTATGTCCTGGGAAGAAATTATCCAAAACATCGAAGAATTGCATAAGGCGGGTGGGGACATATTCAGGGAGAGTGAAAGGCTGCTGGAACGGCACCGACTTGCGCAAACCCCGGGTGAGTCTGGGGCCCAACGGGCTAGGAAATTCACGGCGTGCAGCAGCCTGCCGCACACGTAGGAACCGTGAGGCCACGGGGTCCAATTGTGCGTTGTAGTATTCATGGAACTCGCCGTCCGCGTCGATCAACACTCCGCCTTGCTGGGGCAATTCCGTCGCCGTGCTGTAGCGAATTGCATCGTGAGAGAAGTTGTCGAACACCTCCAGCGCAAGAAAAAAGCACGGAGAATGCACGTATGTGTCCCAGTCAAAGATGGACTTGTTGATAATCTCGACGTGGTCCATGTGACCTGCTGCATTGATCGAGTCCATCAGGTTCTTCATCTGGATGCCCGCGAGCGAGGACGAGATTTCGATGATCTTGAATTTCGTGCGCTGGTAGACTTCGTAGTCTGTGTCGCGGATGAAGTCCAGTATGTTAATCATCAGGGTTCCGTTTCCGGCTCCCATTTCGTATATTATCAGATCGTGATAGGGGTACAATGTCAACTTGTAGTTCGAGACTAGGTACCGCGCGATCGTCTCACCGTAGTAGGGGCGGAAAAGCTCTGTAGGTGTGTGCCACAGCTGGCGGGCCTCATCTGGGTGTATTTCATCTAAGCGATCTTCGAATTCTGTATATCGGTCTCCCAACAGTCGATGGAATGCCGGCCCATCCTCGATGTTGTTGAAATCGAATGGTTCACCGGGACTGAAGATGGTCGCGTGCTTTGAGAAGTAGCCATAATGGGGGTTATATAGACTATCTGGAAAAAACAATTCGAGGAATAATCAGGAAGCGCTCTAAGCACTAGATGTGTGTTTCGTAATATCATACCGTCAATGAATTCTCTGGTCAACATCTTCACCTGTCGCGGCCGCTCCCGACGATGACGCAGGTCTTTAGCCGTTACAAGCGGGAATGATTTCAATTCCTCCTCAATGTCTTTAGGGTAATCACCCCGTTTATTCCAATTCATGCCATCGTCGACAGTCTTCCGCTTGACCGCCGAGCGTCGCGTGAGAAAAGGCCGACATTGTTGACGTGGTGTGGTTAATCGAACGCAATGCGGTCTGCGCCCAGCGAGGGCAGATGAAGTCCGAAGAGACTGGCAGGCAGGTTGCTGGAACAACTGCCGGAACAGCTGACTGAGGACTGGAGAGTCCATGGGCAGGCGGATTGGCAAGCGTGAAGGGGATGAGATGGAAAATCGCAAGTTGCAAGAGAGGACGAAGAATGAGCTGCAGTTGCTTAACGTGGCCCGAGCGTTTTCTCCGGCGTCCCTCCCGCAACTAAATTCAGTTGCGTAACTTCTTCCGCGTGATCATACT
The DNA here is from genome assembly GCA_009176345.1 of Aspergillus leporis. NCBI lineage: Eukaryota > Fungi > Ascomycota > Eurotiomycetes > Eurotiales > Aspergillaceae > Aspergillus > Aspergillus leporis. The sequence continues at coordinate 13,744 of ML732511.1, read as the reverse complement.
TCCATACATCCTCCCCGTTCGCTCTCGCTTGAAGAGTAGTTCAGTCTACAAGCATGAATGACAATTCGCGTATCTACATAGGCACTGCTTTCATAGCGGGAGCTCTCCTGACATTGGGGTTCAAAGATCTTCTCTATCCGGAGCTGGAACAACGCCTCCGAGAATACCGAGCTCGGCGTCATGCTCAGTCTACAAGTGACTTGGATGACCTTCCCGCAGATGTTTTAGTAGCGAGACCTGGTCCTCCTCGGATTGTGGAGGGAATTGAGGGCTGTATAGGGAATACTCCCTTGTTTCGAATCAAGTCCTTGTCCGAGGCAACAGGGTGTGAGATATTAGGCAAGGCTGAAGTATATTTCCCTATCATTATGAGCTTTCTATTTCCTCTGTATCAATATAAAGGATTCGCTAACTCTGGAGGTAGTTCTTGAATGGAGCTGGCCAAAGTTCAAAGGACCGCGTCGCATTGAGCATGATCGAACTTGTAGGTGGTGTGGTTCGGTTTAATTGGCAAGCGGTCTGATCTCTGTCTAGGCTGAGGAACGAGGCATCTTGACCCCTCATTCTGGAGATACAATCTACGAGGGCACTTCTGGTTCAACTGGTATCTCGTTGGCAACTTTAGCCCGAGCAAAGGGCTACCTTGCTCATATGTAAGTAATATCATCTACCTAGCGCTCGGCTACTTGTATGATATGTATCTTGCACTAACAAACATATAGTTGTCTACCATCCGACCAAGCCATTGAGAAGTCGAACTTGCTTCTTAAACTCGGCGCGATTGTGGATCGTGTCCCGCCTGCCCCGATTGTGGAAAAGGAAAACTTCGTGAATCGAGCACGAGCTCTCGCCAATGTGCATACCGCCACTTCCACAACCAAGCCAGACTTAGAGCCTTTGATGCCAGACCCACCAGAGTCCTCAGGTCCTAAGGCTGGAAGGGGCTTTTTCGCGGATCAATTCGAGAACGAAGCGAACTGGAGGGCTCATTTTGACGGTACTGGCCCCGAGCTCTACGCCCAGTGTAACGGCTATATCGATGCATTTGTTGCAGGGGCTGGAACTGGTGGTACAATTTCAGGTGTCGCGCTTTATCTAAAGCCGAGAATACCCAACTTGAGTGTAGTGCTTGCCGACCCACAAGGCAGCGGGCTCTACAATAGGGTCCGCTATGGGGTAATGTTCGACTTGAAGGAGAGAGAAGGCACCCGAAGACGGCGACAGGTTGACACTATTGTCGAGGGCATCGGCATCAACCGTGTAACTGCCAATTTCGAAGCAGGAAAGGAGCTCGTTGATGATGCTATTAGAGTGACCGACGCCCAGGCCTTAGCAATGGCTAGATGGTTGGTAGAAAAAGACGGCATCTTCCTTGGAAGCAGTAGTGCCGTTAATTGTAGGCATTTTCTTTTCCCCAACTCTCTCCATGTCACTATACTGATTTCTGCAACTTAGGTTTTGCGGCAGTCAAGACGGCAATGAGGCTTGGCCCGGGCCATAGAATCGTCACCGTTCTGTCTGATTCTGGATCAAGGCATCTTTCAAGGTTTTGGGCCAAAGCCGGGGATGTCGGCGGCGCTGTGGACACGAAACTCGCGGATGTTTTGAACGCAGAGGACGACCAATAAAAACCTGCCCATTGCCTAAGCCGATATGCGCGACAAGGACTTTATCGCCGAGCGGCTTTGGGCCCTGAACCACGTTTGGTACTGCCTCGTTGACGAAAATCTTGGAGAACTTTGAAATCGTCAGTGGCCGGCAGTACTCGGTCTTATGCAGGGTCCCCGCTAGTAGGCGGCTTCACTTTTTGGGTAACAACTGCAAGCTTGGTTGCCCAACGACGACCCAGGCTACAGAGCAGCTATAAAGTGTAGACCAACTTGCACTCACGCTAGATATGGTTGGCTTCCCAACTAGGGCGTCGTGGGGCAGCTTTTAGAAAGCTCGTGGCCTGCATCCTTGCCCGTTCTAGCGAGAAGCTATGACTCGCAAGGGCGACCCGACCTAGTTGCCTGCTCTTCATTTACTTGCTCTTTTATACCGAAAGATGCTCGCTGTTCCAGATATCATCGCCCACCCAAAGCCGCAGAAGTTCGAATTCCGTCTCTGCTATGGATCGCCCAGGCAGCATTGTGCGGACTGCATGCCATGTAAGGCCTTGTTGGTTCTTGATCTTGTCGAGGGTCTCTCGCTCTGTACTCGACCAAGGTTTGGACAGTGGAGGTGGATTCGCCCGTCGCTCATTCCAGTGTAAAGCATTCCATTGGATCAGTTGCTTCGGCTTCTTCCCCGGTAATCGGTCTGTAATTTCTTTCCAATTCTTCCTCTGCACTTGTCTCATGACTACAATCAACCTCGCTTCATCCGGTGTCACGAACGTTCTGGCACGCTTGCTTGGGGTGGTAGATTCCTGGGGTTGGATTTGATTCCAACTCGGCTCGACTTTCGGGCTGTCTGTAACTTTAGATGAGATATCATGAAATATAGCATCATTATTAATCGTATCTGAAGCCACATCAATTGTGGCATCTGATTGCTTCGTCGCTTCTATAGTATCGTGCTGACCTTCTGCCGGATTGAAGAAAGCCTGACGGTGCTGAGAAATATGGTCAGCACGGGGAAGACATACCTTACGGTCATCACTTTGATTCTTTGTACGACTTGGTGTACCCGATCCCAGTCGTTTCCCTCTAATATTCAGTGTCCCCTTCGGGGTAGGCGACGGCTGATAATTTTCCTGTAAGGGGTCGTCGGATTCACTTCCGTCTGGTGTCTGTGCGAAAGACCAGTCGTACACAATCGGACTAGATTGAAGCTTCCGTTTCCGTCCGCCTGTTCGACCTTTCTTTTCAGATCTCTTTTTCATAACGTCCGTATTACGCCTGGACGTCCAAGGCAGTGCCCAGATTGACCCTGCTCCCGGTGGAGATGCAGACCGTATGACATTGAAAGAAACTGTTGGTTGTGATCTGCTCAATGAAGGCGTAGAGAGCTTGCCGCTAATTTTAGGGACGCGCCACACTGAATCCACAGCTTCTGTAAATCCGTCTTTATGGGCATCTTCGGATTGGGCGGGTGTCTTAGCCGCGGTTTTTGCTTCTTTTGTGACCGGCTCCTCTGTATCTATCAGGCTTCCTTGTCGGACGGAATCATCCGGGCCGTTCTGAACATTCAGTGCAGTGTCCAACAAAGAATCCACACTAGATCCGTCATCGTCGGCATCTGACTGGGCGATTAACGCCTCACTTTTCCTACTCTCCCAGGACCCATCGAGGCCTGGCCGTGTTTCGACTTCGGCCGCTGCCAATGTGTGCTGTAGATAGGTATCTCCATCTTCCAGGAGATCACCGCTAGTCCCTGCTTCCGAGTAGTGGGAGATGTTGTGCGCCGTCGCTGCAGACTCATCCGTGTTGAATAGCCAAGCCCCCTTTTCACCCGTATCGTCCTCGTCTTCTAGCCCCTGAATGTGCCCATTATTCACCACTATCTTCCCGCTTCGCAGATCGATCTCGTCTCCCACATCTGAGAAATCTTTGCCGTACTTTTCAAAAATACCTTCAAAAATCGATTTGAGACGTTGATCATTTTGCGCGCGGGCTTCTTGTAGGTCTATGTTATCCGGCTCATCCTCATCCCCTGGGCCTGTAGTAAAGGATAACCGAGGTCTCTTGAGACGTCTCTCCATTGAATTGATGTAGAGATGGAAGTCGGTCCGATCGAATTACGCGATTGGTTAGGAGGGGCTAAACCAAGGTCTCCACGAATAATTGATGATACAATTGGCACGATGCTCTATTAGCCAGAAAAAATTAGCTTCTCAAACCGTGAATATTCAAACGCAAGCGTAAAACATCGAAATGTTACTTACCGGCTCATGGAGCTGGGAAATGCGAAAGGAATCGTTGCCTTGTCGGCATAAACAGAGGAAGGCGAAAAGGTGCGGCGTTTAGGACGGAGGAAGGGAGAAGTAACTCGTTTTGTAAGTTGAGGCAGTTTTCTGAACTGGACTGCTAGCAATTGTGTTTGTTAAGGACCCTGCTTGCTCTATTCTCACCAAATTCCCATGTTGAGGCTTAAGCTTTTGCAAGGCGGACAGACACCAAAACACGCGTCGTTGGCACGGGATCGCCGCATGACGTCTCTCCGCGGACGGAGTTCCCTGCCGCGCATCATTCCAAATCCTATCCTATTAAGCGAACAATCTACTTTTAATGATTTCTTTTGTCACCATAATGAATGGAAGGGTGTCTTCAAACATCTACCAATATGTATTGCCAGAAATGTCGGACCCAGTTGAAGCTGGACGGCTCCCTCGAGTCGCTCAACCCAGCGGCCTTCGACCTGCTCACCGGTATAGTCACATTCAATTTGGATATTCTGCCTTTCTTGAACTGCACAACTAACTTCGTCAGGCTCTACAGGTAAATCTCTACCGGAACAATCAGCTAGCTCCTCCAGAGTTTCGTATCCTCAAGAGAGGCGCGAGCTCTACGACCGAGCGTCCAGGAAAGTTACCTCGCCAGTCCATCGAAGATCGATTCCTGCTCCGCGCCAAGTCGGTGGCAACCAAAACAATCCTGCTAGGCTAGGACGAGGGGACAGCGGCAACATGTCCTTCGTTATGCTTACGGAATCTCAACTTGGACCACCGCATGCGACGGCGGGTGCTAACGACGATGGCACTTCAAGAAGCAAACGACCTTTCGGCACTCAGAATACTGAACGTGAGACGGACGATGGTTCATTTGCAGACCAAGTGGAGCGCACAAGCCGCCTTTTCGAGATCATATCCTCTCGTACTGACATCGACCATCCTATCTGTACTGAATGTACTGAAATGCTTGTGGACGGGCTACAGAAACGACTTGTAGAAGCCACAAAGGAACGAGATGCCTATATCTCATTCTTGCGAAACCTGAACTCATCTGTACCGACTGCTGAGGAGCTTGAAGTAGCGGAAAAGTCTCTGAAGGAAACTTTAGCGGCAGAGGATGCTGCGTTCGCAGAGCTTGTAGCGTTGGAGCAGGAAAAGGCAGCCTTAGATGAAGAGATAGCCGGCCTGGAAGAGGAAGCCCGCCAATTGGATCTCGAAGAGGAAAACTTCTGGCGCGATCGGAACGCCTTTTCCCTAACATTGGCCGACTTTCAGAATGAGCGTGATGCTCTCAATATGAGATATGACCATGATTCTCGGCAGCTCGAAAGGCTACAGAGGACTAATGTTTACAACGATGCATTCTGCATTGGCCACGATGGATACTTTGGAACTATCAATGGCTTGCGACTAGGCCGTTTGTCCAACCCATCAGTAGACTGGCCCGAGATCAATGCTGCTTGGGGCCAGACAGCCCTACTTCTGGCTACTATTGCGGATAAGTTGGGCTTCCAATTCCAAGGCTATCAACTCAGGCCGATGGGATCGATGTCCAGAATTGAGAAGATCGAGTATCCTCCGGGTTCGCCAGCGCAGTCCACGATTGGTGGGGGAAGTACGACTCCATCGGCGGCGCCCAAGATAACTATTTTTGATTTGTTCTCCTCTGGCGATTTGCCCCTAAATCTTCCCTGGCTTCACCGCCGGTTCGATGCAGGGATGGTAGCTTTCTTGGAGTGTCTACGTCAACTGGGGGAATTTGTGGAGAATACACCAGCTCCTATCGCGTCAAATCGACGTGGTCACACTGGTAATACCACTCCGGGGTTGAAGCTTCCTTATGAAATTAAACGAGATAAGATTGGCGATGCGAGTATCAAACTCGGTTTCAACCAGAACGACGAGACTTGGACTCGTGCATGCAAGTATACATTGACCTGTTGCAAGTTCTTGTTAGCCCATGCAAGCAATGTTGCTAGCGCTGGCTCCAACAATTCTGCTGCCATTGCAGCTGCCGCTGTTGCAGCTGGTGAGCAAGCCAGGTTCGCAGCAGCCAGTCCTACTAAGAAATAAGGCTGTAATGTAGTAAGAGAAGCAGAAAGAACTCAGCCATAGGAAATTTACGGACTGACCTACGCCTCACCACCCGTATTAGACCAAGCTATTACTGTGAGCAGGTAAAGGCCCTTGCTCTGGCGATCCATCTAATGGACAGATATGTATAGTCCAACTCTACTTTGACGGCTTCAGGTGGCCATCTAGTCGAATCATGCAAGATGCTCGATACTTTTGTCGCCCTTACATCTTGCCCATGTCACTCCGCTTGAGATGGCGTATGCTTGACACTATAGCCAAGGACCTTTATATTCCCTCTGGTATTATTGATCTTGAGATATTCCCTTTCTTGCTGATGCTATCGTGATTTTGACTGGGCTATGCCATCATTATGGCAGGAAAAAGAAGAGGGGATATGAAGTCACAGGCTTGGGCAAGACATATAGGATAACGTCTTGTGACGCCACTGGACAAGGCAAAGCTTGCGGAAGATCGTTACTTAGTGTCTCCTATGGAAGAACCACCTGACAGTCCGCTATTCCACATGACAATCAACATGGGTTGGGGTTGTCCACATTCGTCTCAGCGCATACCGATCCTTTGTCTCTCTTGTTTCCTGGCACAGAGGCCGTCGTATGGCGACGCACTCAAAAAGGAAGGCACACACCGAAGGGGAGTGGGAAAGGAGCAACAAGGATTTCCATGTAATGGCAACAGAGAAGACTAAAGATACAGCCACCACGGCTCGGATTCAGCAGATCCATGGCGCTGGAACTGTCGATGTTATGCAGACGGTTGCGTGGATCCTACACGTCAACTAGGAATGTTTCGGCCCGTTCCCAGCGCAAGGAAGATTCCTTCTCTCGTTATTTGTTTTTATTTCTATTTTATTCCCTTTGAAACCCTCCCCGACGGCGACGCTGTTAGCTGAACTCCCTTCTGGCGCTATTTGTATCCTGAGGCAATACTACTGGTTAACGTTTGTCTGCGTCATTTTCGCAAGAAACTAGACTCCGAAAGGGGTCACAGAATTCATCATCCACCGTAATTGTTAGGTTGCCTTGTTGGTTGTTGTTGTTACTTGGCCCTTACGTCTTAGTCTGGCTATACTTGGGGCGTACTTTTAGTATACATTCATTAGTACCCTTAGTATGGAGCACCGGAAAACAAAAGAGGAAATAATAAAATAAAACAAAAAAGGTCCGCGTTCAGTACGGTTATGTACTGTATCATGAATACACCTTGGTCAAGTCCAGTTAAAACTCACGGCCAACCCTTAACACACTACTTATATAGTTGCAGTTACTTCGCGGGAGGATTCCGTTCGCTAAACATAATCTATGTTCTCACCACTTCGCTATGATAATTGGATCACATATGCATGAGGATGACGGGACACTAATGCCATCCAATATCTCACAATTATGCCCGTTGACATGACAGCCCTTCGCGGCCTATGGCCATGAATCAGCGCCGGCGCTTAAAGACTCCCCCCCCGGGCTAGGCAAATTCATAGGAGATGGTGAAGCTATTCATTCGTTCATTGCCCATCCGCATATACCATGCTATCCAACTGGGCAATATTTCCAGTCTGAAACCAAAGAAGAGGGACTATCTGTTTTCAAGAATCTCATAGTGAGGCACCGTGAGGCAAGAGAAAAAAAAAAAAAAAAAAAAACACGTATCATATGTAATAATCGCCTAGATTTCACTTGCAATTATGAAAAGGTCATGAGCGATCAACCATAACTCGAAGACTTGGAAGCAAAATTAGAATCAAAGTCATGGAATGGCCCCCATAATGAACCCCCTCCTCCGCTTCCTACCGTCTAGATCCACTCATGAATACTAAAGTACAGGTGCAGGAAGGACTTCCATAGTTCTAATAGGCCTAATGTAAGCTAATGTTTATGGGAGCTATTGTATATAGCCCTTTTCTATCTGTTTTATATTTCTACTTTTCTCTATCTTCCCTTTTTTTTTTCCCAGCAAGGTCTGTCAGCCTTCCTTTGGTTCCTTCATACGTTTCAGCATTTCTTTTTGAAGTTGAAACAGCTGGGTCCTGGGCTCTTGGACTACTCAGATTTATGTATTTCTGTACAGAGTGCATTGAGCGCTAATGACACCGTAGCGGGATTTCATAGACTACTCTCTTCAGCTTTGATAGACTAGTTTTGTTCACTAAGCATTACTTTCTAGCCCAATTCTTACAAAGCTCTTGCTGTGGTCGACCCTTCCACAACTTAGTTGGCCGACTATGGAAGTACGGGACTGGGCGTTATATCAGAATATCCACATGAGGGACAACGAATCTACTGTTGCCATCATACCTTGTCGGATTCCTTCATGCCTTTCAGGGCACGTGGGATGCCTATAGTACCCCTCTAGGAAAGCCGAATTTGTTTCATTTGCTGGCCATAATTAACACCAAATACGTAAACAACTCGGAGTATAGTAGAGCAAGGACATAGCCCATATCGACGGGGAGACTGGGCCTGGGTATCATATGCATACCTCCGTCTCCTAGCCCGTTTCAAGTTCTTCTGCATACCTAAACAATAGAAATGCCGCATTAATCAAGGCAGCTACTTGGAAGTAGCCTGTGAGAATGGTTATTGACGTGGTCTTCACACACCAAAAACCACCCCTCGCTGGATGCTGATGTTATTTATTGTCAGGTGAACGATATCCTTACCAGGTTAGCGAAGTCATTCTTTCCCTAAGGCACACACTTTTTTTTTTTCCACATGTGATCTGTCAGACACATCTGGTTACCAGTTGGTGGAGGATTACGAGTTTCTAAACTTTGGGATTTTAAGCCCCAACGGGCGCCACATCATATCTACAAACGATTATTGCACATGGTGGCCTCATTCGCGAATATGTCCAGAAGATTCGACACATTTGTACATTGCGTTCTAGGGTGGAGTGCTTGTTGCTGGCAAAAGTACTAGGGATACTCAGTGTTTGAAACGTGGTATAGATAGTGGTAACCGTCTCCTGCAGACTAATGAGCAACTGACGCCAGTCGCAATAACTTCTTGCAGGTGCAGCGTGAAAAATGGTAAACCTAGTTACCATACTTGCCCAAGTTAGGTATGCTCCATATCAAACACACCGTTGAGTGAGGTATCTGCGTATTGAAACCGAGCACGGGGACAGGCCTCAGCTGCGTACTGCGTGGTTAACCGTTTCGCCGTGATCTAAAACCGGAAGACAAAGTGAAACACACAAGCAGAAGCAAGGGAAAAAATGGTGTCCCAGACTTGAACAGAGTTTGTAAGAGCATTCTTCGAGAAACCCTCACCATCTACTACTGTGGATGAGAAGATTTGGCAATAATTCTTTGCAGAACTTAAGCATGTATTGGTTGGTGGTTTGCATAATCGCCTAATGTGCCAGTAATGTAATACTGTTATTTATTTATTTTTATTCTAATTTTTATTCTAATCTAATCTTTTTTTTCCCTTTTGGTTTACGTCCTCTCTACAGTACTCCGTATCATCATCCGCCGAATATGTCAATCCGGGCCGAAATTCCTTGTGCTTGATAGTTCGATCATCTCTCTAGCGTATATATCCGAAATACGCGACTACTCCTAATTAGAATGAATTAATATATCACGATAATAGAGGCCGTTATACTCTAACTTAAATGAGGACGACCACAACTCCATGGCTAGGAGAATTTGGGGATGTCTGGAGCTCAGGCCTCATCCTACGACCCGGGCTTTGCCACACCGTCTGAAGCGTTTTCTGAGTTAGGGCACAAATAAATTAAATGATCGTTCCATTGCCCCAGAGGATGGAAGGGTAAAGAAAAAAAAAAAGAAAATGGATAAAAAATAAAAAGGTACCCGCGGCTCTAATGCGATATAATGTCACAGGATACCTTAGCAAAGTTCTCTTATTATAATAAAAATTTTCTTCTTCTCTTCTTGATCTTCTTTCTTTTTTGTCTTTTTAAATTCATTTTTCCGAACCTAGAATGGCCCCCCCGTTCCAAGATCAGACCTGAAGATCCTGGAGGCGAAAAAAGAAAAAGAATACTAAAGCCGATCCCTGTCAGCATCGCGCCTCTCGGACAATGTCAAGCCCCAAGAAGGGTCTAACCTTGATAGTTGGTGATCTCACAACCGACAATGGTGATCCTCGAATGTTGCACCTGCAGAAATGGCGTATGCAGACTAAAAGATCCATTTTACGCTGCTAGTGGTATTTACCAATAGTAATTCCAGGTCCTTTGCTTTTTTTCTTGTCTGTCGCTCCTGTATTCATCTTCCTCAAATATGCCATAAACCGATGGTTGTCTGAATCAGCTTGATTATTCATCTATCTTTTTCTTTTCAGCGATAACTGAGTCAGGAGTATATCGCGGTGAGTGGATATGGTTTATTTATTTTTCTTCCTTTTCTATTTTGACTTATTGAATTAATAATTATTTATTTTTTACTTTATTTTATTCATTATTTCTCTCACCATGTTGCTGTAATAGGCAAGTTGACGTCAATCCCGCTGTCTAGATCAATACATACTACACATACTTCTTCCTACAACCTCCCATACATGTATGTTTCATCGACAACTGAACTGTAATGGACATGCTTATGGTAATACCAATAATATTACCCACATAAGGCATTGTTAATTCTAGGTTTATTCCAAATCATCTTCCGTTTCTTTTTTCCGTTTCTTTTCCCCCTTTTCTTGTTGGCCTCTTTGTTTCAAACAGTTATATTCAGGTGATAAGGCAGGCGACCTCAAGGACAGTGCTTAGCTCCTTAGACTTTGTGCTATGTATTCGTTGGTCGGAAGCACAGACAGAGGTGGACAGTACTTACATGTACATGCAGTGGTCAGAACGTGACAAAAGTACACGGACCCAAGCAACTATTCCTCAATTGGCCCGGGGAAGTAGGAATCGAACCTCCCGCAGTTGTCTCCAGCAGCAAGTCGCCGCAAAGGGCAGGCGGCCCTGCCAGTCAGCAGCAGTACTTTTAATTAGTTCCCAGCGCTAAGGCCAAGCGCAGTTTAGCGGCTCCGTGTCCGAGCGGGCGAACCACTTCGGTTGCCCCGTTGGTCCGGAAGTCCTACTGTACTATGTAAGTACCTCTGTACGGGAGCTCAAGAATTATGACTCTGTATGGCCATTGCCCTTCCAGCTGGTGCCTTTATTTATACTTCTCATCGAGGGGGTCTCCGATGACTGCTGAGGTAAACTCCCACTTTTGTCTGAGGATTTGTTGGCAATATATCGTTGGAAGATACGGGAGGAAAGAGAGCAGCGAGAGAGAGAAAAAGGCGAAGAGAGAAAAAATAAAAAATTGAAAAAAGACCAGACAGAAAGAAAACAAAAAAGAGCCAAGCTGGGGCTAATTATTACGGCGTATAACATACTTAGACACATGTATACCTCTTGTTCCCCCAATCTAATGCTAATCTAATTATTATTTCCTGGAAGTTGTTGACTTGAACCTTTTTCTTTCTAAATAATCACTAACTCATAGTTATTTTGACTACTACTACTCCTACTCCTACTACTATTACTATTACTATTACTTCTGTACGGTCACTGACCGAACCGCCACAATACATACATCATCGCCTTTCCTCCATTAGCACCTATCGTTATAACTCTTACCAAATCCACTTCCCCGATCTTTTTAGCCTGAGGACTTACTCTGACCTCCGTTGAACACCCTGTTCGATCCTGCTACTGCGGCTGCTTTGACCACCTTCAACTACTACTACCTTCTACTAATTTTCGCACTTACGTCTCTCCTATCTGTTTTTATTTTTTTTTATTCTTTTCTTTTCTTTTTCCGTTTTAAAAATTTGTAACTACATAAGGCTTTACTATTTCTTTTAAACTCCAATATCCTCTCTGGCTTTTTTACCTTTAGTCTTCGCCTTTCCCCCCACACCTCCATCGACTCAACTCGTCCTCGACTTCCCGACGCCCTTTTGAAATAGTAAAATCACCCCGAATCAGCGCAAGAGTATGAATGATAGCATTCTCTAGTGATCTGCTTACAATGGATGGCTCCATCCCTCCTCTTCCGTCTACCACTATTTCTCCTTCTCCTTCTTCTTCCTCATCGTCCATCTTTCGTCCCCGCAGATCTGACGACTGGCACGAGTACCGTCCGATCATCGAGCAACTCTATCGTGACAATCAGTTAAAGCTTCGAGATGTGAAGAAAATCATGGAGCGCGACTATAAGTTTCATGCATCGTACTGACACCCCTTTTCCTTTTTTTTATTTCACCCTGTTTGCCTTGCCTTGGCCCCATTCCTATCATCCATGCTCATCCCAACTGTCATCCTCGATTTACGGTGTTGAGCCATTAATTTGCTTCTGATATCTGGCAAGAAAGGTTCTAACCTATTTACCTGGTCGAGGAAGAAGTGCATGGTGCTTCTGTTTGCTGCTCTCGTTCCTCCCCTTTTTTTTTTTTTTTTTTTTTTTTTTTTTTTTTTCTTTTTTTTTTTTTTTTTTTTTTTTTTTTTTTTTTTTCGAGAGATCGAATCGGATCTTTGAATGACAACCCTGACGCAGAAGCCTCGCAGGGAAAAGCAATACAAAGACCGGCTGGCAGCCTGGCATGTTCGGAAGAACATCAAAGCCAAAGAAGTTCATGTTATGATTCGAAAACAGCAGAAACGAGCTGCCCGTGGAAAGCAAACCGGGTTTCGGGTTGGCGGTCAGGAAGTTGACTCCAAGCGCATCGCACGTTTCGTCCGTAGATACGGTACTCATTGGGATAACAAACCTCGCTCAGAGTCCCTGTCCCAGTCCCCAACTCAACCTCAACCTCAATCTCAACCACAAACTCAGTCCCAATCTCAAACCGAACCCCCATCACAGGCCCATCGGTCAAGCCCAGAGCCCGGTATGTTGCTCCTCTGCGGCCAGATATCTGTTGCTCCAGATGTTTATACAGAGCCAGATACCCCATCCGACATGAGTTGCTATACTCCTGAACCTGATGCGAGAGACAGGAGCTCAACCCTGTCTCCTCTGCCTGAGACGCAGTCACCTCACAGTGAGATGAACCCATCCTTTTCATTAGCCTGTACTATCCCTGGAAACTATAGCGGGCCCCGTGAGTCTGGCTTACCTGAAGAGAACTTGAGTTGATAAAAATTTCAGGTAACGACAAATTAAAAATAGAACATACCCCCGCTTCTGAAGTGGACGACACTCGATCTTTGTCAACTGCTTTCAGTCCCAGCTTACCACACGATCCACCGAAACCCACAGATGACGTGACGTGGAAGGAGCTTGATTCTTTCCAGAACCGTCTTCTACGTCTCCACCAGACTCTTGAGGATACGATGGCCGGATTTATATACCCCAATGATAATGACGAGAACCGCAACCCCCTTCTATGAACGGCACCGCTTTTCAAAAGACGAAGAGAGAGGAGTCACCCACCGTCTAGATTCATCCTTAAGTGGATTTGTCAACTCGATTTACTCTTACTGGCCCCCTTTGTTATTGCACAGAGCCACTTCATTGTTAAGCACTCAGCCAGCCAACCCCCCCTATTCTGTATCACTTCCTTCCTCCCTCCATTTCTTCTTAGCATATGAGCCTGTTTTCTATTTCCATTTTTGATTTTCAGAATTCTATCTATATAGAGCATTGATGGCTTGATTCGATTGGGGAGCGTCTAAAGTAGGTTGTGGTATTGCCTTGAATAAAAAAAAAATGAAAAAAAAAAAAAAAAAAAAGCCAAGGTATACGGGATTCTATGGTGACAGAAACTTTGGACATATGATGATGTACCTGCTATTCCTATTCCAGTGTCT
>ML732510.1:0-18393 GCA_009176345.1 Aspergillus leporis | reverse complement strand
ACAGCAGGCCATCTACTGGTGGAATGCAGACAATGGTGTCACCAGAGACAGGCCCTGCACAGGGCCCTAGTCAAGGCAGGAGTATCACCACCTGGACAGGGAGAAATAGCCCCAGAATGCCGCCTCTTTAAGAATCAGAGAGCCACAAAGCCCCTAATTACCTTCCTGGCTACAACAGATATCGGCTGCTTCCCAGAGGAGACAGTTAGGGAGATGGAGAGAGCCTCTAGAGATAACCTTTGGGGCCTAGAGCTGGTAGAAGAAGCTGAAAGCAGAGGAGAAGAATAGTAAAAAGGGCAATCTAGGCATATCTAGATAACGCCCAGCAAGCAATGAACACTGAGGAGGGCATAGTCCAAAGGCTCTGGCGCAGATAGGCGGCTCGGGCGAGGAAAAGGATCAGAATGAACACACAAACGATAGAGGGGAGCCCATGGATACCCTAGAGACTACTTAGAGGCAGTGGCCCCAGGCCACTGCCTAGACACATGTGTCTGTCATAGCCAACGGCTCGATACGGACGTTAAACTTGATTAATAATAATAATAATACAGTCTCTGAAAACTCAACCCGCCTGTATCTGTACTGGTTGGGGGTTTTATTTGATAAAAAACTTACTTTTAAGTGGCATGTTAGAGAGATGGTCTTAAATGCCCTGGTATTGGCAAATACTCTCCACTTTCTTAGTATTACTATCCAGGGTATCCTACCTTATCTTATACAGCAGGCTGTGACAGCATGTATTCTCCAAAAGGTCTACTTCGGTACTGAAACCTGGTAGCCAGGGCGCACTTTCTCTAGTCCCCATGAGATTTCAAACCAGGTCCTAGGTCATCTTATAAAGATAGCTTCAGTAATACTGGCAGGAGCAAGAGCAATTCTTCCTATTTACTGTACCACCCCAATAACTGTTCTCTATCGCGAATCTGGACTTATGCCTCCAGAATTTAAGCTGGACCCCTGGCTCCTATATAAGTTACGAGAAGGTGCTTAGCTATGGATCAAGGCACCAATGGGTTATTCAAAGAAACAGATAGCTATAGACTTCCAGAAGTTCTATTACTTTCTTCCCGGCTCTGATATAAAGATCTTTTCAAATGGATCCAAGCTAGCACATAGAATGGTAGGTGCTGGCTTTGTTTTATACCAAGCTGGTCAACAATTTCTCCACTCATCTTTCTCCCTTGGTCTAAATACAGAGGTCTTTGACGCAGAAGCAGAAGCAGCTCTAGCTGGTATTCAAGTAGCTACAGAGTTCTATACTGCTTGCTTTGCCGCTAATCTATGGGTCTGTCTAGATAATTTAGTAGCTATATATCTTCTCTTACTGTACACTGGCTTGTTACAAGAAGTCTTTATAGCCTTCTGGATACTTACCTCAACATGGCTTCTCCGAGGAAGACTTCCCTATACAAACAATAGCACAGTTCAGATCTGCTGGGTTCAGGACATACAGATATCCTAGAAAATGAGGCAGTTGACCTGGCTGCTAAGGAAGGAGCTGTCTTAGATACTTTAAATCCTTCTCTTTCATGCAAACACTCCTACACCTCATTAAAACGGCAAGCTAAAGCCACTGCCTTATCTACCTTACAAAAGCATTGGTTAGCCACAGCACTACAATCCTATCGGGACTTTTCGATCACCTCCTCCCCGCTACACCCGGGAGAGTTACACCTCTCACACGCCCTCCTTGGGTGTATTCTCGCAGCCTGTTCCGGACATAGTGACTTCGCAGATTATTATGAACGATTTAAACATGAAGATACACACCTTCTCTCCCAATACAGTACAAGAAATCTCCAATCCACTTCTTCTTTTGCCGGATAGCAAAAAGACGGGTGTCTCTGCCCCCAGGACTCCCCTCCGAAATCATCCCCTTCCTACTAGAAACTAAAAAAAGGCGCGTTTAAGCTTGTTGCCTGGCTATCAGAAACTCGCTTCTTTAAGGATATTTGCCCCATCTCCCCCAACTCTAGTATAAGCTAAACCAACTCTTAACTTTTCTTTTCCTTTTCAGCTTCCTTTTTTAGTTTTCTTTTCCGCCTTCTTTCCCTCTTTTTTTTTCAAAAAAAAAGCATAGAGAGGTAGGATGAGTCGTGGAGTCAAGGCGGACTATTGCAGCTGGCATCAAGATTTAACCTGCACTTGCAGGCCTGATCTGGACCACGGCAGCTACGTGAACGCGCCAAAGACTATTCCATGTATATATAACTGGTATATAGTTAGTGACACTCAGGGCTTACTCCCTGGCGGCCTTTGTCCCATTAGGGAACGGTGGAAATCGTAATAGCTAGGGCCCACGGCCGTTAAATAGAAACACACACACACTAGAGTCGGTATGACTAAATGGTTATATACAATGGAAAATCACCTTTTTGTTGCCCTGAATTACCTCGAAACATTTCTGAAGCTCTGTCTCAGTGTAGTGAACTTTTTTATTAATATTGCCTGTCATTTTGGTAGTGAACTGAAAATGATATAGATTAAATTATAGTTTAGAAAAGATGGAACTATATATTTTGGCTGGTGTTGCTAGGAGTTACGGTACAATTTCTCAGAAATAACAGCAATACAATTCTGAGGATCTGATTAGCTTAAAATTACGTTGACAAATCAGAATTCAACCCCTTGAAATGAAAATAAAAACACCAAGAATTCATCAAGATGCTTGGTTTGGTTAACATTCAAGACCTCATTCTTGCCTAAACAGGCAACATTCACTCATTTATTTATTCAGCTATTCAACATCTGACCTCGCAGATACTGGGGGGGTGTGTCGATGTCAGGGACCAAGCCCTGACATCACGTGACCGGGGCTCTTGTGGGTCACATGCCCCACAATGAGATGAGGCTCCATGGCCCCGCCATGGAATCTTTTCTCCTCCACGTTTCTGATTCTTGGTAATGTAAAGGATTAGGCCTATCAGAGGCTATATCTAAGCGGTGGATCCATGGATTAGTCAGAGCCTATTCTCTAGGGACCCGCGTACAAATTGGTGTACTACAAATAGGGACGAGAAATCGGCCTGTCTGATAGTTGAATAACATCATGGTTCAATAAGCTCCTCTGATTATTAGAATGATTGGCGTGTAGTTGATATATCTATATCACAGTTCTCTATACCAAGACTACCTAAAGCTCTTCCCTCAAATCTTTATATGATAGCATGTCTTTGGTCTGAGCCATCAAATAGCTTAACCGCGTCTATTTATAAAATAGGTCTGGTGCCTCAGGGCTATCACTAGGACTAAAACACCTGGTGATAAGTAGCTATGATTAGGATATACAACATATTGCACCCTTGATTCTCTGAAGCCAATAGGACCGGCCAATCTTATTAGATAGGTGATTTGGATAATACAATCACACAATCTTCTAGATCATTGAGTTGAGTAGAATAAATGCCTAGAAGAGAGTCTAGAGCATGAGATTCAAACAGATAATATATTTCAGGATTCGGAGTTGATAGGGACGCGAGTGAAATACCCCTACCAAGATCAGACGACGACGAATCAGATACCGCGAGACGCATCGAACTTGTGAGACGCACCGAGATTGCGAGACACGTTGAACCTGCGAGACGCGACGAGACTGATACCGAGATGGTAGGCGACACTGGAGATCAGGATGATATCCCTAGATACAGGGGCCCTGATGGTGTGAGAATAACAACATTTGAAATTGAGAAAGTGGATCAGAACAATATCAAGAACTGGAAGTCACAATTACAGATCTTCTTTAAGACACAGGATTGCTGGGATATCATTAAATTAATATATCAATATTAGAAACACCCAGAGAGCATAAAGGCTCTGTTTGATAAAGGATGGAAATTAATAAATAATCAAGCCAAGCTGTATATTCTAAAGAACATCAAACCAGAGGACATCATGGCTATTAGAGATTATTCTTTGAGTGGTGAGATATGGGCCTATATCGTAAGGAAGTATGAGCAGAAAACCCATGTTAATGTCATATACATAATCCAGAAGATTATGACTTGGAAAAAGGATTCTAGTTTAGATATAGAAAACTTGTTATAATAATTAAAGTAACTAAAAGCTAAGTTGAAGAATGTTAATAATAAAAAAATCCAGCTTAAAAAGCTTATAATATTACACTTCTTTTTAAAGAGACTTCCAAAGAAATACAAGACAATAAGCTACGCAATAATGGATAGTGAGACCATTACGCGTGAAAATGTGTTATCAAGACTACAAATCCAGGAAGGTATTCTGTGAAAATAATAGAATAAGACTACTAAGCCATCTAAATTAATAAACAGGGTCAGAGGCCTGACCTGTTGGAACTGTGGGAAGGATGGACATATAAAGAATAAATATCTAGAACTACAAAAGAAAACTGATAAAAATAGATCAAGAAATCGCTCGAAGAAATTGGACCGCCAGGATAGACACGGACGTGGAACTGGGAAGAGTTCAAGCGAGCGTGGAACGCGAGGTAAAGGCAGGAAGCCCTATCACGGAAAGGTTAGGAAGATCATAGATAATAATACATTTAAGAAATTAGCTACTAAGTATAACAATAATTCTAGAAATAAGGCTGTCAATCAAGTTAAGATTAGACAGGAGCTTAGGCGAGATGCTTAGTAGGAAAAGACTTAGCAAGATGCTAAGCAACAAAATACTTAATGTGGGACTGATAATCAGAGACGCAAGGTATATGGGACTGAACTACAGAGACGCAAGGAATGCGAGTCTGATAGGCAGAGGCATGATATACACGAGACTGATATTCAGAGGCGCGAGATTGAGCTGGATGATGCTCTGGATGAGCAAGCCTGCGAGGCTGCACGGATCAGCAAGATAGCTAGGCGAGTTAAGCCTAGGAAGACTAGAAGCTGCTGGATAATTAATAACAGTGCAACCATCCATTGTACGGGAGATATCAGACTGTTTGAAAGTCTAGATACAAGATATACAGAAAAGCTTGCAACCACAGAAGAGAACTGGATGATTACTGGTAAAGAAATCGTGAGGATTGCTCTAGGCGGATCATATGCCAGAATTTAGGATATTTTATATTCACTTGAAATGGATGATAACATTCTATCAACGCAGATGCTGCATGAAGATGGGATATTTAATGAGCATATTAAGACAGGATACCAATTCTTTTGAAAGAACCAAAAGACACTAGTAACAGGTTTTGATAAAAACTAGATGAGCTACCTGAACTAGGTCAAATCAAAGAATATATTGTTGACTAGGATAGTCAAGGACAAGCTAGATATTATATTATTAGTCTAGAACAAGAAACCTAATTAGAATATGCTACATCAACGATTTGGACACCCAGGTATGCGCAGGATGTGTAGGATAGCAAAGTGATTGGGACTATCACCTAAAGATGATAAAACTAGACCCCGCGAGGTCTGTATCCAAGCGAAAAGCGTGAAGCGGCAGAATCAACATGAAGTGCCTAGAGCAGAAAGGCCGTTGTAGAGGGTATTAGTTGACTTTTGGGGTCCATATAGAAATGGAGGTAGTGAAGCCTATTATCTTTCTATAACTAATGATGCAACGCGATTCTCATGGATATTCATCATGGATAATTGCTATTATAAGACAATTTGGGACATACTATCCTAATGAATATAAAAGTAGGAATAGGAGCTGGGTATGCTCCTAGTTAATATACACCTGGACAATGTGAAAGAGTTTCTAGTCTTGAAATCATGGGCTACAGATCTAGGTGTGGATCTAGAGTTCATTGAACCTCATACACAGGCGCAGAATGGTGTTGCAGAGAGGCTAAATTGACTACTGCTTGAAATCGCAAGATCCCTACTGATAAGGATGAATATTCCAAAGTGTTACTGGCCATACGTAGTTAAACTGGCTAACTTTATTAGGAATTAGACTATATTCCTAAAAGAGAAGAAGAAGTCACCATATAAAGCTCTCTATAGACAATCTTATGATTTATCTAAGTTCTGTGTGCCTTTTTGCAAGGTATGGTTTCATGTGAAAACACAAGATAAATTAGATTCTAGAGTTAAAGAAGGCATGTTTATGGCCTATATCAAAAGCTCTAATCAATATATCATCCTAGATAAGCAAGGCAAGGAACATAAGATGACGAACCCCATTTTCATTGAAGATACCGCTGGTCATCTTCAAAGACAAGAAGGCGAGAGAGATCTCTTTGTAGATAAAGCTTTTCAGCAATTGTTTTACAAAGCTTTTAATAAAACAAATAATAAAACAAGTCCTGCAGAAATAGAGGTAGAACATAGTGAGATTTTAAACCCCAAAACCTCTACCTCAAATGGACCTCTTCAACCGCCTATATCATATACAGCAGAACCACCTGCTGCATCATCTTCCCCATCTTCACCTATTCAATGCTCAACACGAATTCGAAAACCTACATAGGCTACAATTGAATCAGCTACTACTGAACAGATATACAGCTAGAAAGACAAGAGCCATAGCTGTTAGGCTAGACGTTAAGAAGCTAGAGAGGTAGATAGAGATACTTCTCGTCACCCTACTCCTAACACCCATACACAAGTCCGATTATCTGAAGTAGCTAATCTAGCAGTCACACTGGAGCTCTTTTTAGGTGACTATAATAAATACGCCTACCAAACAAAAGCGTTTGATCGCGAAGGGGAGCCGATTTTCATATTATAAATATATAAGAAAGTAGTTAGTGATCCTAAGTTTAGACTACAGTAACAAAAAGCTATTAGATTAGAGATCCAAAATCTAATTTAATTTGATACATAGAAATTTGTGAAACGACCGGAACATCAGAAAGTGATCTCATGCAAATAGGTATTTGATATCAAGTATCTCACGGATGAACGCATAGAGCGATTTAAAGCAAGATTAGTCGCTAGAGGATTCGCGCAGCGAGAAGGTATTGATTTTAAAGATACATTCGCACCTGTTATACAGCTTGAATCACTTTGTGTTCTATTCACTATCACTGCTATATACAGGTTGATTGCTCACCTACTAGATGCGACGAATGTATTTGTTGGTTCCAAACTAGATAAACAAATTTATATGGAGGTTCCCAAAGGACTACCGCAAAGCTTGCAATCTACCAGTCCAGATCAAGTCTGTGAGCTGTTGCAATCCCTATATGGATTACGTCAATCGGCAAACTTATGGAATCATAAGGTTAAAGATTTTGTTATTTCTATTGGATTTAGACCTTCAACTGCTGATTTGAGCATCTTCATCAACGATTGAGGAGTCATTATTGCTTTATATGTGGACAACATACTGGTTTTTGGAAAAGATCTTAGAAATATCAAGCTGATAAAAGAGAAGCTAAAGGGGTTCTATTCTATGAAGAATCAGAGCCTAGTCAGCAAGATTCTAGGGATTCGGGTCACATGGACAGAAGACAGAATATGTCTAGATTAGCAAGCGTACGCCATGCAGATACTAGAGGAGTTCGACATGCAGGGTTTAAAACCACAACATTTACCATTGAGCCCTAGTATTAATCTTAATAAGTAATCACCTAGATTGACGTACAAGCTTCATACAGAATTCTAACATGCAATAGGACGTGTGACATATCTATCTGGCGGAACACAACCAGACATTCAGAAGCCAGTCAACCAATTAAGTCAACATTTGACTGAGCCAACCGAGGTTCATTATAAGGCAATAAAGCATATCCTTCAATATCTGCGAGGCACATTCAAATATGCAATTTCCTACATAAAGGGGAGCTCTAATGTAAAGGGGAGCAATCAGGATAAGCTTATAGGTTATATTGATGCCGCATATGGAAATGCATCAGGCCTACGTTTAACAAGTGGATATATCTTCATCTTAGCTGGAGGACCAGTTAGTTGGTCAAGTCATAAGCAACCAATTACTGCGACATTGTTATCTAAAGCAGAGTATATTGCTGTTGCAGACACAGCTAAGCAAGCAATTTGGCTACGCCATTTCCTATATTCTATTCAGAAGCAAGAAATATATAGTAATCAACCAACACCACTATATATTAACAACACCTCTACAATAAAGTTATCTGAAAACCCCGTCCTCCATAGTCGAAGCAAGCATATACTTATTTAATATTATGTTATTTGAGATTTTATTAAATATTAAGATATCAAGCTAATCCATACACCTGGAGAGAAAATACTTGTAGATAGTCTTACGAAGATAGTTCAACCAAAAGTCTTGGAACAATTGGTTAAAGAGCTATGGTTGAGTGAAAACTAGAAAGAGAAGGATATAAAATCTTTAGATCACAACACCTAAGATATTAGATTGCCAGAGCGAGTGTTCAACACCTTGAATTTTCTATATTATTTAATATACTCACATTCTTTAGCTTCATGTTTTCCTGTTTTGGTTCTAGGATGTTGAACGAAGGGGAGTGTAAAGGATTAGGCCTATCAGAAGCTATATCTAAGCGGTGGATCCATGGATTAGTCAGAGCCTATTCTCTAGGGACCCGCGTACAAATTGGTGTACTACAAATAGGGACGAGAAATCGGCCTGTCTGATAGTTGAATAACATCATGGTTCAATAAGCTCCTCTGATCATTAGAATGATTGGCGTGTAGTTGATACACCTATATCGCAGTTCTCTATACCGAGACTACCTAAAGCTCTTCCCCCAAATCTTTACAGGTAATTGATATGCATACAAGCAAGCTTCATGCCTTACAGTCGACCAGAGTGGGTCAATAGGATACATTATTTAGCATCCACTTGGTCCTACTTTATTTCATTCTGTTTATCTTTTATTCAGTTCTTCTAGATAGATTTAGGAAGCTAGAGACCTTATTTTTAATACAGCTGCATTACTATTCATGATATTGGTGATACTAGCTCATACGCGTATTCAGCTGTCCGACAGATCACTAGTTACGCTAGGGTTCAATACCATACCGTCCAACTTTCAGATACAAAGGTAATCTTGGTATATGTATATATCGATTAGTACCTGGATTAACGTTTTGGCATATAGGGCTTGAAACTAGTTTCGGGGTGAAAGACATGGAAGGCATTTACAGGTGATACTGTACACACGACACATTCTTCAGATGCTTGGGCTTATTCGTTCTCTGACTAATGATTGCTGTTGCTTTCCAACTCGACTGTGCTAGGCAGATGAGTGAATTTCCTAGATTGTGCATTCCAACGTATATTGCGCGAGCACTAATGAAGGTCCTGTCCGGGTTTATTGGGAAACCTGGAATGCTGATTCAATTTTCCTTGTTGAATGTGTTAGTTATAATCACAAATGGCATCTAATCAGGTGACTAACAGTGTAATAGCCACTACACCCCAGGGACTAGGGATTGATAGGAGCCTATTACGCAAATACCTAGGGCATACTATCTCCAAGTTTTAGCAGCTCTGGGGTCATATCATCCGGATGGATACAACACTCCAGAAAAGCTAGCTTGTCATTCTCCGTTTCAACCCTTTGCAGGGCTCGAAGGAGGTCCGCCTGGCTCTGGATCTTCTCGGCAAACACCGGCAAGTCGAACCCTTTTTCTACGTCACCTTCTGTGAATGGATTGTGTGACTCTGCGTGCGCTTCTTGAAAGAATGACGTCGCTAGTTTGGTATAGTCCCAATTGGCGATGTAGTTGTACGGTCCATCATGCATTACGGTCTAGAAACCTATTGTTGGCGTAGTGCACATGAACAGGGCCAATGGACTCACCTCAGCTTTGTATCCAAGATTGTTAAACAGGAAGATGATCGGGTTTAGCTTCATACGGACCATAGTGCTTATTTCTTGCGCGGTCATCTGGAAAGCACCGTCCCCTACCAAGAGTACCACCCGGCCCTGGGAGCGTGCGATTTGGGCCCCGAGCGTTGCTGGCACTCCCCATCCCATGGACGCGTACGGAAGCTGCATGTGGAAGTCTACCCCCGGCGGAAGCTTGAGGTGGCACGCGGCAAACCAAGTGTCACCTACGTCCGCGATCAATGTAGAATGTTCTTTCAATGTATTCTGGATCCCTGTGAAGAGACTAGTCATCGCCAACGGGTCTTCAGAGTTTTTGATCTCAGCCTGTATATGGGCCGGATGACTCAGCTTGAAATGTGGAAGAGATGCAGGCTTGTTACTGATACCGCTCTCAATCAACGCTAGCACTAAGTCGCCTAGCTCTACCATTTCAATGACTCGATCATTTGGTAGATCGACACGGTCGTATTGGATACTGACAATACGGTGTTTATTGGTGGTTTGATCCATGGCGGGGCTGTGCAGATCTGACCAAGCAGTCCCTAAACCTAGCCAGAGGTCCGAATTCTTGACAGCGTTTTCTCCATCCGAATCAAGGATACCAGGCCAGAACGGGCCCCAGTACTGTGGATGCGACTCCGAAATCCAGCGTCCGTTCGGCTGACAAAACACGGGGCAACCGAGAGTGTCAACAAGCCGCTGAATAGTTTCTCGGGAAAGTGATACTTGGACTTGACCTCCGATGAGAAGCACTGGCCTGTTGGCGGAATCCCAAACATCCCTAATTGCCTTCAGTGCCTCGATGTTTCTGTTTGGTTGTTTCGCTTCTTCGAGCTTCTGGTTCAGTGGCCTAGGTACACGGCATTGGGCGTCCGCAATGTCTTGCGGAACTTCAATATATACTGGTAGCGACTTTTTCACACACTTTACGACCGCATCATCTATCACATCTGCCGCTGACTCGGCAGATGTAACGCGAACGGATGCGGCCGTGACGCCTTGGAATGCATGGAGGGCATGATCCTTGTTTGTCGGCGATGGGGTATGGTGAGTGGCTTTGCCTTGGACGAACACAGTAGTAGATGGACAACCTGAGATGACAATTACTTTGAGCCGCTCGGAACGAGCACCCGATATGGCGTTCAGTATGGAAAGCCCGCCAACTATGTAAGGAATTACAACCACTGCGGTCCTTGTCTCTAAGGCGCGTGCATATCCATCTGCTGCGTATCCAGTGTTCAGTTCATTGCAACATTCTACCATACGGAGACGCGGGTTTTCCAACAACTTGTCGAGTAGTGTAAGGTTGCTGTCTCCTGCAAGGGAGTCAATGGACTGATTAAATTGTAAGGAATGTTCACGGAACCCCTACCTGGCACAACAAAGTAATCACTAACACCCAGCTCTTCTATCCTGTGGGCTATATATGACCCCACATTATAGTTTTCAGGCTGAGACCTCGTCTGATCACCAGTCATCTTGGTTTCTTCACTTCAAAACCTGTGATTATGCCGGTCTAGGGTAGTAACTTTACGAGTTTTCTGCTACATAAAGATAACGATCAATATGGGGTACTATGATGTATCCATGGTTTCTCGCCCTCCAGAAAAACGGGCACCTTTTATAACCGAAGTAGCCATCATTGTGGTTAACATTGAGTTTATCCAGGGAAAGACGTGTAGAGGCTAGTTGTACACGTCAGTTTGAAAGACTTGCCCTCTCCTCCAAAAAAGCAGAATATGGGTCCTTTGTGCCATGGAATCACTTCCGAGTACCATGGTCTGCTGGACAAGGTACCTTATAGGTAACAGTCATCTCCTAACGGTATGAGGTGTAAAATGTGGACTACGCTTTTAAATGAGGTTTATCAACATGTGAACGGTAGCAAACGTGACCTGTATCCGGGAGAGGATTTACCCGCATCTCTATGACGTCGTGATCGCCTCTCATCATCTGCGACCAGTAGTTACTATGTTAGTAGATATGCAGCAGCCTAAACTTGACCAACTGCTACTAAATAAAGACAGCACGTTACATCGACCGTACCACTTGAAAATGCACCGCAACCGAACTTCATACTATTTTTTGTCGCGCAAAGTGACGCTGTCGCATTGTTGGTCTTCAGGCTCAGGACACTATGCCAGTATGCTCCGGTGCTAGTTATGGCCAATTTTTGGATTGAATGTACCTCGTTGTAAAAGGGATCTAGGCCGTGCCTACCTGTTATATGTATGTCCGGGATATCTGACATCAGTACCCACTCAGTGACACCCTCTCTTAGGGCTGAACTCCCTGTACTTAGATCAATCGAACAACTATCTCAACAAGAACCGCGGTTATACCGTAACACCAGTTTTATATATCATGGATGCGACAAGAGATTAGGAGAAGTAGTGACAAAATTATTAACTTGGCTAAATTATAGTATAGCAATTCACTTTCAACCCAAAATTAAGAAGAAGCGGAAGAATGAAAGAAAAAACATCAACATTGGTCTTGAAGTATTGGTGGTGATATTTCAGGTGAGGTCACTCACAGGGGGGTAACGCCAAGGAGGATCAGCAACACTAAAAACAACGCGATGATCGCATTTTTTTTTCATCTCTCTTACCATCTTGATTTCCTTCTTCAACAACCATCCTTCCTTTACGATAAATAGTGAATATTAATGAATGAAGAATCCAATATCTTACCCTGAGACAGGTTCCATCCAACACAAGATATAATAAACATGACTGATCCAGTGGAACCACCAGGCGATGACGTCACTGATAAGGAGCAGTGGGCAGCCCGATTGATTCAGGTACGCTCCAATATCATCACCGTGTCGTAGTCTGTCTCGGTCTAAACTGTTATAGAGAATATATCGCGGATATCGAACGCGACGAGAGCTGCAGGGTCGTGGCATTTCTGCAACCACCCGATGGACCGACGTAAGGTTCAACCATGCCTCCGTTACGAATTAAACTCATCGTGTACGTTATTTAGGCCGTCGAAGAAGCCGAATGGAGGCTTCTTCATCGCCCTTCAGCCCCTGAAAATACTACGGAAAATGACATTTCCGCCCACGCCCGTCGAAATTGGCAGCGAGCCGTCAGCGTCGCCATACGCGCTGGCGGCGACGATGACGGTGTCCGAGATTCCGTGCCTTCGCCCGCAAGGAACGATACGCATCACTCGAATGGAAGACCATCGACACAATCTGCATCTCTTCCCCAGCTCGACTTGCCGCCAGGGCTGACGGCGAAAATGATGGACTTGCAATACTTCCTCGAGCTGGTCGATCTCAAACACCGCCATGGCAGCAACCTCCGCGCGTATCACAATTACTGGAAGACCTCCACCACGGCCCAAAACTTCTTCTATTGGTTGGACTTCGGTGAAGGGAAAGATATCGACCTTCCTCAGTGTCCGCGCGACCGGCTCGAGCGGCAACAAGTGCGCTATCTCACTCGCGAGGAACGCATGAGCTATCTAGTCACGGTTGACGAGGCTGGGCTATTTCGATGGGCGAAGAATAATGAGCGCGTCTGGACGGACAACAAGCAGTTCAAGGATAGTCTGAATGGAGTCGTGCATATCGACGAGGATGCGCCGCAATTCCAAGGAATTACAGAAGCCGGTGACCCTGATGCATTTCTAACCAGTTCATCGTCCTCGTTGTCTTCGCTCTCTTCGTCAGATTACGACACGGCTAGAGGAGGACCAGTCGGCAAGGTAAAATGCAGTGAGGAAAGTGAGGATTATAAAGTCGTCAAAGTTATGAAGAAGGTTGTGCATTTTAGTCCGGCCATGATTTTCAACAGCGTAAGGGGCAAGTCGTCCAAAAAGGAGAGTATGTGGATATTTGTGAGTTTTCCAATATCTTCTAACTCATACGTGTTTCTAAAGCCGCTTGCGTAGGTTGCCGATACATCCTTTCGCTTGTATATCGGGATCAAGCAATCAGGAGCTTTTCAGCACTCATCATTCCTACGAGGCGCTCGCATTGCGGCAGCCGGATTGATCAAGGTTCGGAATGGGCAGCTACGTAGTCTGGCTCCATTGAGGTATGTCCTGTCTGACCTTTCAGGTACTGAAAACTGCTAACCATAGAAGTGGTCATTACCGTCCTCCAGCCGCCAACTTTCGCGCCTTTATCCACTCCCTCCAGGATAGAGGGGTCGACATGTCGCACGTCTCAATCAGCAAATCGTATGCCGTCCTGGCGGGGATCGAAGGATACACTCGAACGAAGCGCAAAATGCGTGCGCTGCATGAGAAAGTGGACGATACGAAACATAAAATCCTACAGGGTCATCACAATGAGGAAAAGTGTGTAGATCCTACCCACGCGAAGGGCAAAGGCGGCCTGGAAGCCGAGTCGGCAGGAGAGAACAAGCATGAAACGACCGGAAAAGAGCATTCTGACTTGCCATTTCGCACGAAATCAGTCAATTAATTGCCACAAGCATAGGTCCGGCATAGCTTGATTCCTTAAGCACACTATCAAAGCAGTGTTTTACTGATGAAGCACAGACATCTATAAGCGGTGGTATGTAATCCCTTCAGGTACCTGATAAAAATGTCTAGTACTCATAAAGACGTTGGAACAAGTAGTTAGGCATCACAACCGTTGCAACCATCAGTCCACCCTCCGGCATTTTTTGAACTTTGTTATTCCTAAAGCACCGGCTCATGGCCCAAATAGGGTCCTGAAAGTAGCTTCCCACTCGAGGGTCTCGTCTATCTCAGGCATGTGAATATACTTGAACCTCCAATGTGTCACTCCTAATCCTAAGCAGCTTTTGATGGCCGGTAAAAGCGTCTCCTGCCCATGGTCCCACGTTGACCAACCACTACCACGGAGTCGATATGAAATGTCATCTTTATCGTAACGTCCCTCACAGGTGCCGGAGCGCCTATGAGGGGGCGGCATAAAGCGATGATGCACCGGCTCAATTTCGTACCTGTAACTGTCCCGGGTAAATATTGGCCTCCCCATTTCCAATTCAATGGCTTGTCCCTTTGATCGACATCACATCCATGAACGATCCGCTCGAAAGAGTCAAGACACCCCTCTTTGACAAACTTCGACGCACCGTTGGAAAGGGTGATCGAGAATGTGGGCCTCCGGCGTCCCTTGATGAAATACTCGTTCGTCCTGCCAGTTATGTCTATCCTTCTGTGGCTTCACCTCGTCGCAGTATTTCTTGTAGTTTTTGTTGAGTTCTCCCATCACATTCGTGGTGCGCCCCTCTTTCGCCAACATTTAAAGCTACCCGAGTTGTGGCACAGCGAATTCTTAAGCCCTAGTAACTGTGCGCACTGCGCGATGATAGCCTCCATAACGAACGATGCAATTGTGACATACCCCATTTCATTAGGATGGAAGAATTTGCTCCACCGACCCGGGTGTCCAAAACCCAAGCTCTAATCAATGCCCCTACCCCCATCTGAGGGACATCCTGGCGGTATGGGGTATCGCGCATGGAGCGCATGCAGCGCGGCAGCCGCCGGGTTGACGGAATGATAAAGGATAGACTTGAAGAGCCCGCTCCAAGCCTTCTGTGGGGCGGCCTTTTCCTTCGCAGTCCCCTCCACGGAGAAGTCTCTCTTTATCTCAAAGCTGTTCTGGTCTTCATGAACGTGGGTATGTGGGTATTTGGCTTAAAGAAGTGCAAATTAGGTTGAGCTTTGTCTGGATACCTGCCCATCGAGCCAGGGCCACAAAATTGTCCAAAGACAACATTCTTCACCCAAGGCTCCCAGTCAGCCGTTGCATTTCTGTAATGATGTCGCTTTATACTTGGTCAACCAGGGCTTGTGTAGATAGCACAGGCGAGCACAGAATCCCACGAAAGAGCAAAGGATCAGGAAGAAGACGCAAGGCCTTACCAAACAAAGATCATTCCCTCCAGCGGTCAAGGCCACCAAGTCCTTATCAAAATGAAGCCTAATTGCTTGGTCGAATATCTTGCCCGTCCGGTCACCGCTGCAGGCATGAAATTCAAAGTCTCTTACTACGGGACCGAAGGCACGCTCGAGGACCGCGGGGTAGGATTAATCATATTTGGAGTATTTCTGGTCTGTATACTTGTTTGGATATACGTTACCGGTCTCATTCCCGACAGTATAGCTGTCACTGCTCGCGACCCAGGAGGAGATCCAGTTGAGGTCTTCTGCTTCATTGCTACCTGGATTCGCCCTGAGAGTCAAGTCATTGGGACTGCTTTGGGCGCTATTAATATAATAGCAGAAGAAGACGTCTGCAACAAGTATAAAAAACAAAAGAGTTATTGCCAGCCTCGCCATGACAGGCTTCCGATATTGAGGCTCTTTTGGGCGCAAGAGTGCGTAACAAGTGGCAGGGGGCAATCAGAGGAGCCCAAATAAAGCTGGGGCCATAACTGTGCATATTCTTATATTTAAATGCACCACTTTTACTATGAATGGCATGGATTCACTCAAAGAGCCTTCAATGCTCTGACCACCTATCAGAGGCGGAAACAGGTAGAATTCCTGGTCACAAGGTTTCAACACATTCCCTTGGCCAGGATTTTCCAGTTTCATGGAAACCTTACATTGATATTCATGCAATGGAAACTGGCCTTATGACCCCAACCCAGGTTGCAACGTAAAATGCCTCCCAATGAATCAAATTCCTGATTAGAGGATTTATTTTTGACCATATGCCTTATATTCTTCAAGGTCAATATCAGCATATGTGCTACCGATAAAGCCATAATGGAAATGGATATCAACACAGTGATCCTTTCCGTGCTTCTCTGGCATTTGGCATTGTGTGCGTTTGCCTTGAGTCCACAGGGAGAACTACTTGCTGGTACGACGTGCTCCAAATCGAAAAACTGCAAACATGGTTGCTGTGGGCCGCTGTGAATATCCTCATTCATAGGTACCTTCCTCTTCTCACATAATATAGTCTCCATGGGTAACGATAACTGTGGCTTTGGACCTGAATTCTGCGGAGCGACGTGCACCTCTGATTGCAATCGAAAAAGCGAATGCGATGCTGTATGGGGTAAAGAGCGGGCGAATGCATCGACTTGCCTTCTAAAGATTATGCTGTAGTGAATTTGGGTTCTGTGGTAAGTGCCCACATACACAGGGCTTACCCTGCAACAGGTACGATATAAGTATCTAACAAGCCATGATAGGAACGACTGCCGAATTTTGCAATGGGAAATAGTAACTTCGCCAGAGTGCAGTGGGAAAAGCGCAAGTGCGAAGACAATTGGCTATTATGAGGGATGGAACTACCAGCGGGCTTGCGGCTGTAAGTTAACATTGACATTTATCTCCTGAGGCAATCAAAACTGATTACTTTTCCTGGAGACATGGAACCACACCAGATTCACCCCGCGGTATGGCGGCGTCACGGCGCTTAAGGAACGACAAGAAAATCTGCAGGTGTAGATCGCTATTAGTAGGTGGGCAATGATCGACCGTAGTCCATATCGAACGGCGTTCTCGGATGTGGCCGCATCTAAATCGGTTCAGGATCAGTTTTCGAGTCATTAATTAATCGGAGACACGATTGGGAAGAAGGGGAAGGCTTCGGACAGACCACTGCCTATCTTCGGGGATCTTGGGACACCTTGGTTTGGTCGGGATGATCTTGGGAAGCAGTAATTTAGTTTCCATTGTTCCGCTCAAGCATGCACTCTGTATTTTGATAAAACCCGAAACCTTACAGACGCGAACCTCCTATTCCAGAAGTAAACCCAGCCCAAACGAGACAAACTCCAAACAACCCAGCCACCCGTCAACCAACCCTAATTAACAATTATCCACCAAAACATTCCTAAACCGATTATACTTCGAACTCCTCGGAGCATTGTACAACGTCGCTTGCGGAGCTTTACTTGTCGAAGTAGCAAAGGCATACAAATTAGTCAACCCCTGCACATCCTACAAACTCGGCACCAAATTCGGCAGAATCTTCTGATTCCCCTTCCTCCTCAGCAAAACCGGCGCCCGTTGATCCCCATTCCCCGGCCCAGTGGCCTCCCCTTCCTCCCAGCCCCAGACGGATAAAGCATAATCGAATCCCAATCTCCTTCTCATCGGGCCCAATCCCTGTCGCACCTCCAATCCCCCGCCCGACAGGCAAATACTCCGCCGCACTGAACCCCCTCTGAACCGCCGGCCCCCTCAACGTACACATATCCTCAACCTCCGCCTCAGTTTGTTACTGTGTCTTGGCCTCGAAATCCTTCAAATTCCGATAAGCAAAGATAAACATAGACTCGCCGCCGGGCACACGCCAGAAGATGAAATTCTGCTGCTCGTGAAAGCCCGTAGACATGTCCAATCTTGTGCGCTATATTCGTGGCTATATCCAGCAACCCAATATTAGGCTTGGCGGACCAGATGGCCGTTGGAGCGGTGATTTCGCCGTCGGGCTGTGGGAAACCGACTGTTTACCAGAGCTGGTTTTTGTTGCTGAGGCCGACGTGAAGGACGTTGGGGCGGTCGTTGAAGTATTCCCAGGTGCCAACTTAGAGGAAATTGAAGGCTTCGGGGAGGCCCGCGGCGTGCCAGATGGCGATCCCGGCGCGCAGCCAGGGGTGAAGGCTTTGGCGTCGTCGGTTACGAAGCAGCAGGGGATTTTGCGACTCGGCCAGAGTTTGCGTCACGACAACGGAATTTAGCTAGAAAAGTCATTGCCTCCTACT
>ML732509.1:0-18396 GCA_009176345.1 Aspergillus leporis | reverse complement strand
TCCTAACACAGCGATGGTTCGTCGACTAGTGTAATTTTTTCTTTCTTTTTATTGCTCTCATACTAATGCATTGGATATCTGTCATTGTTTCATGGTATGCGAGAGGAGGCTCAATAGGAGCAAGGAGAACTCCCAAGACGGTTAAGCTTTATATTGAAGACCGCGCAGGGTGATCAGCATTCTTGCCCAGGATGCCGAGGCAGATATGGGGGGATTCTCGTCAACTTCATCAGTGGATCCACGTGGATAAGTAATGTGGAATTGGCCAATACAGCTCAAGCCTGCCAAGATTATCGCTGGTCGACTATGGAGATCCTGCGTACCATGTCTCACACATTCCGGTGGGAACCACTTCTGCGCTGTTTTCGGATCTGAGATATGAAAGGAGGATGATATAGAGGAGTTTGTAAAGAGATCGTAGCTATATAATGGACGCACATTCTATCCCCGACTCTGTTCATACCCTCAATCGTACCGTTCTCCTCGATTACACGGCCACTGTGCAGTATGCTTGCCAATATGCGGTTCCTCTCCGGCGTTGTGTCCGTTCTGTCCTCAGTGACTCTGTTGGGATACGCGTACCCAACTTCAATTGACATTAGAGGTGCTGGTTTCGCGCTGTGATCTTCTATACGTGCCCTGACACATTGTTTAGATATCCCAACTACCCAGCTCGATGACTTCAAGTTCTGGGTGCAATATGCTGCGGCCACCTACTGCCAACCCAACTATGTTGCCCCAGAAGGTTACAAACCAACCTGCTCCGTCGGAAATTGCCCCGATGTAGAAGCAGCGGACACTTCCATCAAATACAGTTTCTCTAAGTAAGTCAGCTTATACATATATTAACCACTACCGAAATCTAACTAACACCTCATAACAGCGAAACCATCACCGACACCGCCGGCTTCGTCGCCGTGGACAACACCAACAAGGCCATAGTCATCGCCTTCCGCGGGTCCTACTCAGTGCGCAACTGGATCACAGACGCGACCTTCCCCCTAACCGACCCGGGCCTTTGCGATGGCTGCCAGGCCGAGCTAGGTTTCTGGACCGCCTGGAAACTCGTCCGCGACGACATCCTCCCCATCCTCAAGGACCTCAAATCCCAGCATGCAGACTACAAGGTCGTTGTCGTGGGCCACAGTCTCGGCGCAGCCATTGCCTCGCTCGCGGCCGCTGACCTACGCACCAAGAACTACGATGCAATCCTGTATGCCTATGCTGCGCCGCGCGTGGCTAACAGGCCTTTGGCGAAGTTCATCACAGACCAGGGCAATAACTATCGTTTCACTCATCGCGATGATCCCGTGCCGAAGTTGCCGCTTTTGACTATGGGTTATGTCCATATTAGTCCTGAGTACTATATCACTGCCGCAGATAATGCTACTATCACTGAGAAGGATGTTACTGTCTTGGAGGGAGATGTGAACTTCAAGGGGAATACGGGTACGGGGCTACCTGATGTTTTGGCATTCCATTCGCATGTTTGGTACTTTATTCATGCGGATGCTTGCAAGGGGCCTGGGTTGCCGTTGAGGTAATTTATGCGCTTTTGCTTGTGGGCTTCTGATATGATGTGGACGGATAATCATTTTTTACTTCTTGGTGTAGTGTATTGTTTTACTGGGGATAATGTGTTGTACGTATATAATTAATATCTCAATGAAATTTAAACTCATATCAAAACTATCTTCATGTAGCAGCACATGTAGCATTCTCAATCACCCGAGATTTAATCTATATCCTTGTGTATATACATAATTGCGATAGCTTAGCATCAGCTCAGCTGAAAACACCACCTACACCTCTCATTTAGTTCGACAAAAACAGAACAGTGTCGTAGGCCAAGCTCGCCATGCTTGTAATTGAAAGAAAGCCGGGTGCTATGAACCTATCAGAAAAAAAAGAACCGACGCCCAGACCAAACGATGCTGCAGATTCAGCCGGGTCAGGATTCGTAGGCCAAAGCCAAGCCAATAGTTTGTGGATGACGGGACGGAGCGGCACGGATAGATACTCGACACAAATCGGAGGGCTTTAACGGGCGCTTGGCTTTATGATTCTGATTTCCGCTTGCTGAAGTTGGTTGAGATCCGGGGTTTAGGTTTGTGTGTACATATATGATTATACGAACCGGAATTTCTCTAGCGACCAATACTTTCCTTATCTGGATGCTGCCGCTATAGTGAGGGTACTCAGTGCAGTGCTCAGTGAGTATTTCGTATCACAGGCTGTAGTAGTAGTAGTAGTAGTAGTAGTAGTAGTAGTAGTAGTAGTAGTAGTATTCCTCAAGCTTTTCGCCGTATGATGTCTCTATATCACGCGTCCCATCCCTGCCTGCATATCCCTCCGCAGATGATTCTATTTCGGACAGTGAAAGAGAAAGTGTTGGACTGTCTCTCTTATTATTATCTTTCCCACACTACATGTGCTCCTATTGATATGGCGAAGCATTTGTAGATAGTGATTTAGTTGTATATAGCCCTTATGTAACTGCACCAACAGCACTGCTTGGGGCTTTGTTAGGCTGTAATAGAGGAACGTTGTATACTTGCCAGGAAGAGCTGTGTCTAGTTCTTGTATTATCCAATTCTCTAAAAAATTTAAAAAATCTTTTACTAGAGTATTCAACTACTGAGAAACCTGCCACCATGTTGATGGGGCCGTTTGTGTTGGAGTGTATGAAAGGGCATTTATTTGCTTCAGTTACCTAAAGAGCCAGTTCTTTAGTTTATTATACTTACTTAATGCTTGACTTGTCTAGTATCCAGCACATCCAGATTTACAAGCTCTCATCAAGTAACTTATGGGCAAGTTATAGTTCTTGACAATAATACCCTTTCGGCGACGGTCATCACCATGGCCCAGGAATCCTGAGTGATATGTTGCTAACAGTTTGGATCCAATCTCTGCTGGCCCTGTTATTCTTCGAAGTCGGGTTGAGGCTATCCACACATCGTATCGATATGTTGTCAGCGTGGCGCAACAACTGTAGAGACGCTCGGTCGTTAGTGCAGACCACTGCCTGTATGTCTACCTGTGCCATTGGATCCGAGGGACCATCTCCTTAATATATTTTATTGTGCCGTGGATTGCCTTGAGACTCGCGACATGGATGTTGGTATTCATCGAGTTTCCCACCAGTTGCAATCGAGTCATGATAATGCGGTTGTGTGTGCCTACTGCATACCTCCAACCCAAAACTAATATAGCTATTTTATTTAGTTAAATAGGTGAAAATCTATATCTATATTTTTTAACCACTCTCTTAATGCTCAGATTTAACAAGGGTTTCATAATAATAGAGGCGCTTCTGACTTTATATAGCACGAAGGCCCCTTCCGCTGGCTTTATTATTTTTATATTGGGCGATGGCTCTGGGCATAATTATGTGAAAAGTTTAAACAAAGATAAAAGTCTTCTGTGCTACTAGTTTGCAGTTGCGTTCCGGCAGACCCAGAACGGATGTGAACAAGGTAAAGTATAATATTTGAGTCTAATATTTAAGGACCTTCTTTTGTAGTCAAACAATGGCAGGCTCGATGCCAGTCTCTCTCTTTATAATAACAAGGGCTATGGTTCTGTAGTATCCAATAGTGGCTTGACTGTGACGACTACTATATAAGGGATGATCATATCAAGACGTTGTCTTGAAATTCTAGTCTTTTACCTAGTGGTAAGGGTTATTACAATCAGAAAGAAGATCACCTGATAGGAAAAGCTCGTGACACTGACTAGCAATGTGTTGAATCATATTTAATAATTTCACGATCCATCATGCAACCATATTGCGCTGGTTCGGGCAGCACCACATGGAAGCGGTATAGTTGACTTTAGATATCATAGTTGCTGTGAATAGTTGTTAAGCGACCAACGGAGGGAGATCATATAAACACTGTAGTGCAAGAGCCGCCTGGATCCCCTGTTTGGTCGTCTCACCCACATGGTGTTTAAATCACAATTCTTGGTCAAGCTTAACTCCCAGCAGCTTTACCACTACTTGTGGGCTTACCATAGGTACCATCTATTTAAAAAGATACTATAGGTAAGCTTCTCTTCTGTGGGCACCGTGTAAAATGGATAAACTAGGTCTTCTTTACTTCAAAGAATATCCTAGAGTATTAAGTCTATTTGAGTATTCAATAAACTATTTTTTGTTAAAAGATCTGTGTATTGGCTTTAACTAACAGGCCTATAATTTAAATATTATAATCATCTATAAATACTATGACTCCCTCTCAATCAGTAATCGGTGTATCGACCAAGTTAGTATTTATAAAAAGAAAAAGAATCAACAATAGCAGGGATCCTTGAGACAGGCCCACGTCAACAGTTTCCCCTTTTTTAGTGTGGTGATGAATTGACTACAATTATTGCCTGTTTGTCTTAATATTAATCCACTAGACTAGTATTTCTGGAATTTCTTATTTTTTAAACTATCACAGAAGTACGACCTAGGCAATTTTGTTGTAGACTCCTTTCACACCGAAGCTCAGTAGACTGAGTACCTTCCAACTTCTCCAGGCCATGTATACCCTCTCTACCAGGATGTTCAGTGCCTGTCTATATAATTATTATTTTCAAGCCCCAAAATAATTAATGTGTAGGAGCCCAAACTGGTCGACTAGCTTGGTCACACACTCGGTAATCACCACCTCCAAAGTTTTCCCCAAGGTGGATATGTAAAGAATATCTACTGGGCAGGGTAGACGACCTTTCAACTTGGTAAGGATACGTAGGCAAAGAAGTATAGAAGCAACTGGTATTGAAAATAGTAGAATCTTATAAACAGAGACTGATTCTTGTTCTTTTGAAGTCAGAATCACCGGGTTCTTATACCTAGAGATCCAATGAGTAAGATGGGGCCATAGGATCAGGTGGACATGTATCGGCAGCCGAGTTCCCTGTACGAGATGTTAGGTATATCATGTACTTCCTGGGCCGATTCTCTATCGGATCCGTAACACTAGGGCAATAACAAGATTTCACACTTGACCGAATTATATAAACTAAGCCGTCGTTAGCCGAGGTGCATGCTATCTAATTGCCCCTCCAGAAATCCCCCATCTTCTGCCGTCATTCTTGACCACTCCCGTTACGACCCTTGAAAACCAAATGTCGAGAGAACACCGGGTTACCACGTCCAACCCGGCTGGGAGTCTCGGACACTTGGACTTTGATCGCTGTGCTGCACTACATAATGAGATATATCGGATAGGACAGACAGGCGCGGAGCAAGATCTCAACAAAACCCCTGCTGTAACATGGTGAGATCGTCATGACACGAAAGATTTAAAACTGGACCTTATTGCTTTCCTGAAATTAGTCTATACGTCCCCAACAATACTCTTGAGAACCCTTCATTCTTCTATTGGCTTCGCGATCTGTCCCACCCATGTATACTGCTCTCAACATGGGTAGAGCACGTTTACCCTCGTCATTTTGTCTGGCTGTACCTGCACAGCGGTTATAACTAGGATGATGAGATGGGGATTGTGTGTGACTTATAATTTGATAAGCTATTTAGCTGTCACTGATTAATAATAGATACGATCAGGGCCAATCATTAACCGCATTTATAGGCCACACTGACGACTAATTTGCGATGTGTACACACGGGTGGGGACTCAAGCCATTAGAAGTCATCCTTTCCGTATATCTCGACATGATAGAGGAAGGGAAGGTAGCAACCACTCGTCATTTTACACCAACCTGGGAAGGGTCTCCAGAATCTATATCACCATGGATTATGCGTTCCTACACAAAGGCCGACGTGGAAAAGGCTATATCTGTGATGCAGCGGCTCGTAGCAGCCCTAAAGTCCAGACAGCCGGTCCACCCCTGTGCCTCGCTCAACCCATGGACCGATTTCGAATCAACGTCGGCCCACATTTCTTGAAATACATTTCTCTATGAGTTCCTGGAAGGAATCTCAACCACACAGATCCCCTTCTGCTACATTGCGCCTGGAATCCGGCTGCCCAGCCTCGGGGAATTTGGCAAACAGCCGTTCCTCTCTTCGAACTTACCTAAACACCAGGAGTACCCTCGCGACGCAACACTACTACTATTCTACACAGGCGACGCGAAAGGGACACGTCGCGGTGTTCCCTTGCTTTCAACACCGCCAACAGTTCCATATATCCCGGCGGGCTTGTATATGACATCCATTTAATATCCCTCCAACAGCGAGTTTTCTAACGGTTGTCACCTGCTTCTACATTTTAACATTTTCGAATATGGGTGGGCATGCCCAAGTAACAAACAGCAGACGGGGGTTACCCCATGGGACGATGTGCCAGAACCCAAAGGGACACATACTGATATCTACCAGTCTGGATTTAATGGTTTCGTAGATTTGCGGGATGTGCAGCTACACGAAGCATTGCTGAATTGGGCTTCAGAGATAGAGAATGGCCACTGGGAGGTGGGCGAGGAGGGTGTGGTTGGTGGAATCGAGAGGTTTAAGGAGGCAGATACGGAGGATCACTGGGAGAAGTATTGGATGCCACCGAGCTGGTAATGATTGATCCGGGTCGCTTAGTACTCGGGAGAAAGTATGCCGTTTGTTCCGTGGGTTTTCCCAGGAAAAAGAGGGATTTTGTTGGTAGTGATGTGAGGAGTATTTACTCCGATGTCCGCTGACAATTTCGTCCTCTGATCTATTTAAGCCACTTGAATGTATCTCTGATTAATAGATATTGTAAGACAATAAACTTTCAAATGATATTTGAGGTATGAATAAACAAAATCTGAGGTAGTTCGTTGCCACCTTGACTAGCTTCGCAGAAGTCGGCCCCGTTACCGCAGTACCCATAGATCGAACAGCAACTATTTGACCAGTACAGCAACAGCAATTTAATTCATCATATCACAGGCAGTCGGAGGATAGAGTCTGCAGTACAAGGAGCAAGGATGGAAAGGGGGAAATATCATACGAGCCAAATCTTAGATTAGTGCAAGTGGTATAACTCCAATCCGGACCACAAGTGCCATCTTTGGTGGCAGTAGGACCCCCTGCATCGCAGGCACCGGAGACGCAGTCCTCTGGGCTACATTATTCTGGAGTAGCTACTACAGTAACCGTCTATTGAGGAAGTATTAGCCTAGATGGGATATCACTATTGAGTTATGTGTTTACTTGTTCAGAACTAGCACCTTGAAACTGATGTAGACAGGACGATATCTCTTGCAAGGGTTCCCTGTCGTTAGCTTTCCTGAAATAGAGCTCAGCTTTCCAGTCTTGCATTTTGAATAACGGCAATACCTCCGTAGATTCTTCCCTATAAATCTCTTGGTCAGTTGCTAGTACATCTGTTATCCGCTCAAGCAGTGTTGTCGACTGCTGTTTTGTTGTTTCAGTAAGTTACGCTAAAGTGCACGCGCTTCCTCAGTTGCTTTGTATAGTGCTGTTTTAGTGTTCGCGCTACACGCCGTACCGCCTTTCAGACGCATTTTAAGACGCCGAAATCCCGACAAAGACCTGCCATTCTCTCCCTTATAACCATCTTGAACACACAATTCTTAGCCACTCACTGGTCCTGTCCCAATACGCAAGTATGGGCGATGCTGGAATCACTCTTTCACTCTCCACTGGTGAGCAACACAACGGAACAAAGATCTTATGCAGGAATTCCATGCAGCGCTGGAAAAGATCCAGCGTCTGATCTGATGTCAATGTCCCCCAACTTGTATCTCCATGAACGTCGAAATGCCTAGTATCGCTAAGAATAACCTCCGGACGATAAATGACTTCATGACCAACTAAGGCATGAACCAGAAGTCAATTTGCTATCTGCGTTTCCGAAGAATTATACTCGCAAGATATCAATGGCGACAGGACCTAGGGGTGATGTAGAAATAAATACGTCTGAAATTTGTTTAACCACCAGGGAGAAGTTATCGATACAAAACCAGCTGGATGATATCTTCCGCTGACTGAGAAATATTCGACGACATGACAGCAACATGTTGGGGGGAGTCTGTGGAGAAGGGGCCAAAGAGCTTCAGGTTGATGAATGTTCAGTGTTCAAAGGCATCACGACAGTCACGGAGTTCAACAGCTTTCAATTTTCCGCCCGCTAACATATGTCAAGTTCCTTCGTTCCTTGTTAAAATATGAGGATTCTACTTTGGGAGAAGTGGTGTTTACCCACGGTGATGTTAGGACAGACAATATCATGGTAAAACAGGATACCGATATCAACCGCAGCTACGTTGTCACCGGGATTATCGACTGGGTGTACAGCGACTTCTATCCTACATATTACGAATACAACGAATACACCGCACTCTGAGTGTGGTGGATGAAGATGACTGGTACCTCTATTTGCCAGATAGCAACTCGCCGTCGAAGTTCCCTGTGCGTTGACTTGTTGATCGGCTGTGGGGTATTCATCTCAGGACTACGTAGCTCAAACTGGTTCGCACGGAATTCCGGCGGGATGGCGGATGGCGCATAAGATATACTAGGTTAAATGATACATTTTAGTCTGTTGATAGTCAACCTAACCGCCTCGATGCACTGTCGCGATTGTCTACAATTGAGTCAAATCTGTTCTAGTTGCATTCTACCCTGGACTCGGAAGAGAATACAGTATAGTTTCCACAAAGAAAATATCTGCTTGGTAGTTTAAAATGTTCTGTTTGATCTATCGACCAATCTAGATGGATCGACGAGAAGCGCTCCTATCTGGAACATGACAGATTCTGAAGCTTCTGAACTTGTTAATACTACACGGAGCCGGAAGATATACTGGCTTGGTAACGTCAATCGAATTGTGAGCTTATCGGACAGAGACCGTCGCCTGGGTCGCAGTCTCCAATTCTATCATCACCGTCGATCTCTCCTGCTAACCATGTCATGGTGTGTGTCGCTCAATGTACAAGCGTGAAGGTAGAAATGCGCACAGTTGAATAAATGACCTCCTTTGGTCAATCAGCTGACCAGCATCCCTCCTTGTGGTGATCGATGAACAATATCACTCTTTATTCTTATAACTAGAAAATCGACTGACTTTACTGTATCTCTGGGAGCAAGAGTGATGGAGGTGCTTTGTTATTCTATTTGGGATTCTAGCTGAGGAGACGGTTAGGACGCCTTATATGTCAACAGTATCTAAAGCTCTTATACAGCAGTATCACCATCTGATTCATAACGATTATACGTAATGCTAGAACGTAGAACGCACGTAGTTGGCGAAGCCCCAACTCCGACAATTTGTGTCGCGTAGATGCAACAAGCCTGCGATTATTGCTTAGTGCTCATGGTGTCAGATCCTCTCGTGTTCCGCTTATGTTCTGGATGGGTTCGAGTATTTGAACAGGTATTCAGTTAGTGCTTGAACTTGGAAAATTTTTACCGGTTCTGCAGCATTCAGCCGTTGTGACAATTGCTAGTTGTGGAAGGATTC
This sequence comes from Aspergillus leporis, assembly GCA_009176345.1. Classification (NCBI taxonomy): domain Eukaryota; kingdom Fungi; phylum Ascomycota; class Eurotiomycetes; order Eurotiales; family Aspergillaceae; genus Aspergillus; species Aspergillus leporis. Next base: position 8,980 of record ML732509.1, on the reverse strand, counting down.
GCCATGTAGTGAACTAAATACATTGTGCTTAGCCCTATATTATGCTATCGAGCTAGTTGACCTACACGTCCATTCTACGTGATAAATTAAGATCTTTAAGCCATAAAGGCGCAATTCGGACATTATACGGCTTACCAATTTTATCTAAGCGCAGTAAGTCTTGCATCCCGTCGATAGCACGGATTTTGCATGGTGAAGTGCCCAGTATTGCGATGACCTTCCTCTGGACGTAACTGGCTCATAACATCCGGAAGTATGAGCCGCTAGCTGGCATTTGTTATGGCTTCTGTTACACTGTGATGGTAGTCTAGACTCGACTCCATATGCTAGCAGGTTTTTCCCGGCATTTCATAACGAAAATCTCAAAAACTAGAGCAAGTTTTCCCCACCTCGTGAGTCTCCCTGCATATCGGCAAATAGGGTCCTATGGAATACGAGCAAATGGGGCCATTTGTTTCTCCACTTTAGCAGCCTACCAGATTACATGTTTCGATCACATCGCATGACCCGAATTACAGATGAGTCCGGGCCAATGGGAGTTGCCAGTGTTGCAAGCTGCAGAAATATGGATCCAGGCCCGCAAGGGGATTTGCCGTGTTCCTGAAGTCAGATTTTAGGGAGACTTGGGTAGCGGGGAAAATCTGAGCTGTACAGTGTGCCTGGTATCTCGTCGAATGGTATAAACTGCAGCTGCCAGCGTTCAGTGTATGAGGTTGGTTTGTGCATCATTTTGTCCGGTCGTATAACTAGAAGATCAAGATGATCTCGTCCATACTTTTGCTCTCCTTTCTGGGAGCAGTGACCGGGAACCCCGGTACGGGACATTATCTTTCTTCTTTACCTCCCTGACATAGCTTACAAGATACAGTGATATCCCGCGCCAGTCCAACTGAGACCATCAGCTCCCCGGTGCCCTCGTCAGGATCACTCACCTTGCCAGTGCCCTCATCTGAAGCGACCTGCTACACTAGTAGCCAATGGCTCGTCATCTCTGGGACAAGCCTCTTCTGGCCAACCTCTACTGACTACCTCTACGGCCCAACTACCGGAGCCGGCTCATCCGATGTGATCTGTGCTGCGCAATGGATGCAGTATGACGCTCGGTCTAATGGACTCTCGAGCTTGGGTGCAACTGCCACTTCTACCGTGACCGAATTGACCCCAACAAGCACCGGCGCATGCACTACGCGCACCCACCTAGAGTACTACGGAGATTCACATACCGGGCCGGTGACAACCCTATGCGATGGATATCCTCGCGCTCTCGGCCCACGAGAAACTGCAACGAGTTACTATCCTGGGACTGGGCCGTGCAACACGTTCAGCCTCCCGGAAACAATAACCACAACTCTATACAGAGAGCCATCGGCTTCACCAACATGCACGCCTGAGTTAGAAGGCTGTATCGGGGTCTGGCAGACGTACAGTAGTCTATCCAGTGAATACGAAGCATCTGTGACGTCTCCCATCCCAGGCGACACGAAGAGCCCTCTATCACCTAATAACTGCCCAAATACCGCAAAAGACCGCCCGGAAGCTGACCCTTGCGCCAATTGCCATTTTCTCCCAGGCATAGCAACAATGTACTACTGGCCCGTGACAACCGCTAATGGAGACCTTTGCGCTCAGAACGGAACCACTATCCCCGCTACACCAACTGGTGAAGGCCCCAACACTGCCATCTTGGGCGATCAAACCCTTGTCTCCCCCAGCGTTTACATCTCATTCACCTCCATCTATGCGTGGAGTAACCATCGCTACGGCCACCAATGTGGCGTCAGCCATTACAACGAAATGATCTCCGTCAATCCGACCGCTATTACCTCCGTCCGTGGACACCGCAACGCCCGATACCCCATATACGGAACCGAGTATCCGTTCAATTTCGCCGAATTCCTACCCCAGACTGTTGGCAATTACACCCAGTCCTTGATCCCTTGGCCTCAGTATCGCGGTGGCTCGCAGTGTCCCGTGTACGATCCTTCTTGCACGATGGTGCGCGACGATTACTTGCCGTTTATCAACGTGCCGGACGAGGTGACGAAGATTGATGCCGACTGGGACAGATGTAATCGGAGTTGGTATATCCCAGCTGTTACTTTGGTGCCTATTGTCGACGGTACTGCTGTTGCACCTACGCCCACTGGAGAGCCGAAGGCGTTGTCGACTGAGGCGGATGCCGCCCCGCAGGGGTTGGTCGCTGCCCCGACCCCCACGCCGACGACGACCCCGGGGTGGTAAAGGGTACTTATATGTGGTCGATGTGATTGTGTGCTGGGTATGGGGAGGTTGAAGCAGTTTGAAGTAACTTCTGAGCCCCAGTATACCTATCTGAATGTGAAGAACTTTCTGTGAAATCTGTTTTTATGGTTTACTGATCTAGAGAATCTCTACAACAGCTTCTGCCACAGCCCCCGTAAGCATAGATTTGGCTGTCAGAAGACATTCCCACCCATAATATCATCTCTCCTCCCCAGATGGAACAGCGGAATATGCTCCACAGGCGCTGGCACCGTCACAGTCTGTCCACCGGCATACGTTTGATTAGTCCACCAATAGGTCCAAGGATTGGTACTATTGTCTCCCGTCTGTGGCAGATACACCGACCATTCAGTAGTATTCGGAGTCGTGACCGGAGAGACAAGCAACCGGGGGCCAAACATGTACTGCTGTGTTGTAACATTATTGTTCGTCTGTGTCCACTTTGCAATCTTCGGATCAGTCCTCTCAAAATCCATGTATAGCGGCCGCATGATCATACGACCCGTCTTATGGAACTCCTTGAAGATACTCCGCAGGTATGAAGCCAACCGGTACCGGAGATGGATATACGAGAGAATAACGGGGGTGTTCTCCTCACCATACGACCACGGCTCATTATTGCATGTGTATGCATCCTGATGCTCGCAGGTTCGCGTTCCGTGCGTGCGCATGAAAGGCAAGAATGTCACCCACTGCAGCCATCTTACATACAGCTCCCGGTACTCGGGCGTGTCGATGTTAGTGCTCCACGGGACCGTCGGGTCCCGCTGGAATCCCCCAGCATCGACCGTCCACCAGCCCCAGCCGGTAGCGGCCGCGGACAACCCGCTGGCGATTTGCAGCCCAAGTGTCTCCCAGACAGCAGTGATGTCGCCGGACCAGATCATGCTGCAGAACCGCTGGGACCCGATGTAGCCCGATCGGCTGAGTGAGATGTGCTCGCAGGCTTCACCTGCTTTGCTGTCTGTTACGTTACGGAACCCCTCCTCGATGGCCTGCTGGTGGGCCCAGGGGTACAGCTTGCCGACGCTAAGCTGAGTGCCGGCTGCGTAGAGGACGTTGGGGAGGGCGAAGGGGACAGACTGGATATAGGTACTCTGGCCGTTGTTCTCGTAGGCTTCGCCCAGGGCCCCGCCGTCGGCTTGGTCGATCCAGAAGTTCTTGATCCCCTTGTCGTAGTAGTTGCGTTTCAGTGTGGCCCAGAGAAATTCCCGCGCGGCCGGGTTTGTAGAGTCGATGTTGCGGATGTAAGAGCCGTTCCAGGAATCTGTTGTGCCGGGTCCGTCGCGGGTTGCGGAGAGGTAGCCGTTCGCTTGTAGCTCGAGGTAGTTGATGCTTTGGTCTGACACACTGGGCCAGAGCGAGGCCATTATCTCGGCACCTGTGAGTTCTTTGACTTTCTTGGACATTGCTGCTACATCGGGCCATAACCGGGGATCCAGACCCCAGTCGCCTTGGTTTGCCCATGACTGGTAGTCGATTACGATCATCCCAACGGGCACGTTGTGGTCCTTGAATTCCTGTGCCAGTAGCTCTACCTCTGTCTGGTTCTCGTACCGCAGCTTGGACTGGATATACCCCAGGGAGAACTCCGGTGGGGTGGGGGCGCGGCCTGTCAGTGCTGAGAGACGCTGCTGCAGCGTGTCGTAGTCACCGGGCATCGCAGCGACGATGACATAGTCGACTACGGTAGCAGAGGCCGCGGTGAATTTGTTGCGCAGCTGCCCGAATTCCATGCGACCCTGGGATGCCATATTCCAGACGAATCCATAACCCTTGTTACTCATGAAGACCGGGGTAGGGATGTGCGTATTGAAGTTGATCAAGTCAATGACTGACCCCTTCTTATTGACGAGATGATCCTGTTGCGTTCCGGTGCCGTAGAACTGCTCATCGGGTGTCGTGCTGAACGAAAACTCCGCCGAGAACTCACTACCAGGCCCGTTCCAGTAGTAGTACCGGGGGTTGACTGATTTGAGCGGTGCATACTCGTTCGTCAATAAAGTCTCTGACCCGTCTGACTCAACGCGATAGAACGCCAGCCGATATCCACCGGGGTTACCTCCCCAACCGGAGGTACGGACGATCGTGTTTCCATTTCGAATCACCACGGACCGATTCCCGTTGAACGCCGTGTCAAACTCTGTCCCGTGTGCCTGACCATCCTCGAAACCTTCTAGTGGTGGATCGTAGACAAAGCTGATCTCGTGTCCGGTGGGAGGCCTGAAGGGCCATGCCCGCACTCGGAATCCATCGTAGCCAAAGGGCTGCACCAGCACTGTCTCAAAGCCATGCTGCATGCGAAAGCCGGTGGAATTGGGCATAAGATAGTCCGCTTCCCGCGTCTGGATTGGATTTGCCTGCGCTAGCTGTGCTGCGCAGGCTGTCAGGGCTACCAGCCAGCGATGCATTTTGCGTAGCTGATGGTGGATAGAAGCCTTGTCCAAGCTTTCCCTTTGGCTTTATATCATTTCAATAGCCCTATGGAGGTTTTAACCGTCCGAAATAGGCTGAATACCCTGCAAGTAACAGTTAGTGCTACCATCGTATAAAGCCAAGGTCAGGCCAGTCGTGCAGCAAGGGGGCGCCCGACGCAGTTGGAATGCATGAGAACTGGCAACTACGGAAGTGAATTGGCTGATCAGCGGCCACATCATCTTCTTCCTGAGACCGAAAGTGGAGGAGAATGAGGGGATCACGGTGTGGGTTTCTCAAAGATAATCCTTCCAATTGCCTTGCTGGTCGATCAGCTCCACATAGCGCCATGTCGGCTGAGGGTTAGCTTTTCCAGGGTCTCTGGTCTCGATTTATTCGCCTTTTTAGCAAGTAAAAATGCCCGATTTGCCTTGAAATCATCGCAATCTATACGGGAATGATCCAATCGTCTTCTGCGTCGCCGTGATCGCTCATGTCATTCAGTCGGTTAAGCGGGATGCCCATTCGGTTCCACCTGAATGCTGGCGTGTCTTCTATTTAGCCATTTAGGCATTTTGGCTGCTTTATACGTCACTCCTTTTCCAGCTCTTTTGTCACTGTTGTACACGTCTCTTGTTCGTTGCGCAATTGGGGGTGCGACGTTGGGGCGAAACGCTCAAATCCCTCGATGCGGGCATATTTCCTCAAACAGATTTCGATACTTGAAAGGGGTTTTCTATTTCAGCAAGGTGAGATATATCTGGTAAGTTCGTCTTCATGTCGGGCTTGAAGACTATTCTGGGTTTCACCGCGTATTGGTGAGCCTGAGTTCGCTAGCCCGGCAATCAATGCCAGATTCCAGTGCTTTGCAGTCACCCTTTGAACAGACATCGCTGAGGACAGGTGTACTGAAAAAGCCGGTCGCGAAGAAATAGCTTGTAAATTTTTGGAAGTAATATCCATAAAAATGATTAACAGGAACATGGAGTAAGGGTTTACCCCCGGGATAATCGTTCATCCCCGCAACGCTTACCCGCCGGACCCCGTGGAGAAATGATCAATCCATGTCACTCCTCCTGAACGATCCTCGACCCCAGATGACTCACCCCAGTCTTCTATAAACTGGAGAGCTAGTGTCGACATCAATCTTTTCACAACTATCGACTAGATGCAACCACCATCATGCCAGTGTCGTGGCCACCCGCGTCCGTCCCCAATGAGCTGGGAATTGCCACCCTCTCCCTCGGCAACTGGAGACATCACAAACTCCAGTCCAGGCTAGAAAGAGCAGCTAAGGCCGGGTACCGCTGGATCGACCTATTCGACGAGTGCTGGGCTGCCTATCTAGAGGAACATAGTTTACCTGGCGATCAACTATGGGAACCAACGCCAGACAATCTCTACATCGCTCGGAAACTCGGCGATCTCGTGAAATCCCTCGGTATGCGGATCGCATGCACACAGCCCCTTCGAAAAATCGAAGGCATCAAGGATCCGGCCGAGCGCCGGGCGTCTTTGGATCTTGTTGCGAAACGATTCCCGTTCATGCGAGCCTTCGATACCGACTTGGTGTTCATGTGTGCCAATATCCGAACGGACGAGGGCGTGACCTCTGACTTGAAGACCGTCGCTCGAGACTTGGCAGAACTAGGTGATATGGCGAAGGCCTTTTCCGTGGCAGATGGTGGACCAATGCTACGCATTGGTTATGAAGGCCTCTCTTGGGCAACGCGGAATACGTGGGCTTCTACTTGGGAGGCTGTCCGCATGGCTAACCGCCCGAATGTCGGGCTTATACTTGATGCCTTTCATGTTCTTGCAGTTGAGTTTGCGGATCCGTATAACCCTGCTGGTCATGGGCGAATTTATTCCACACCTGAGGAGTCGGTAGACGTGCTTTGTGCATCTATGGCAAGCCTTGTCGCATCTGTGCCCGGGGATCGCATCTTCTTCTTTCAGGTTGGTGATGCCGAGCGAATGAATCCGAACGAATTCCAATCACCGACCGAGCCGGACGTGCCAGCCTTGCTCCCTTGGTCGAGGGGCCATCGATTGTTTCCGTATGAGACCCAGAGAGGTGGCTATATGCCGGTTCATTTGGTTGCGGCTGCTGTGGTGGCGACGGGGTATAAGGGACCCATGTCCCTGGAGGTCTTTAATCACTCTTTAAATCAACCAGAGAAGGACGTCCCGTCAATTCATGCTCGTCGTGGGATGAATGGTCTTAAGAAACTGGTGGATGCTATTCCCCAGGTCCCGGCGTTTTGGGAGATGTGGCAGCAGGGGAGACATGAATTCGGAAATTCGGTGATTGTGACGCGGTCGGAATGTTTATGAGAGGGTATAGCTGATGCTGCGAAACGAAACTACTATCTCGAGAGTTTATAGTATCTGCTGAAAAAAGTTATTTTTAACTGATGTGTAGCTCCGATGGTCGTCCCTCATTCATACTAAGGGATACTTGAGGAAGGGGGCTTCTAGATATATATTAAATCACGATGATGTCTCAGACACACTTCAATTCCAATCGTACGGCGAGCACTGTAGTTTCGAGTCGTTTCCCTGGAGGGCATGGAAATTTAAAACACAATACAGATGTTGTAAATAGCTACGACACATCTGCGTGTTGTGGATCGGTCAAAATGTAATTCGTTAAAGGCGTGTACATACAGGAATTTCCAGATGATCCGACTTTCATGGAGGCATGTGTGGCTCACTATGCCGTCTGATCTCATGGCTCACAGTGACTTCAAACTTATGTGCCGGATCATGACCATCGTATATCTCATCGCCGCGGTAATATCGGTGATGGCTCCTGAGCGAAACTGAGTGTAGTGGTACGGAATTTTTTAGCACGCTGGGCGCACACCCTTTCCATGATGCCGAACGACTGAATCTGGTCAAGTTCCCCCTACGACTCACCCGTTCAAGAAGCGGCCGATAAGTGGGCAGACAAGCAGAGATCAGATAAACCCCAGTCTCAACCTGTGTCCAGATGATCAAGTCGACAGCTACCCATGTCCCGTCGATGAAGGTATTTTCCCTGAAAAAGCACTGGAAGCGCATCACGGATGTAACTAAGCCACTAAGTCGGAGATAGCTTGCGTCAGTAATTAATACATATACAGGAGAGAGCATGGAGTTCGCTTACAGGCTACCAACTGCAAACGTGAATGTCAAACCCATCTTCAGACGCGGCGTGATATTGAGCGACCACAAAACTGGCATTGGAAGAAGTAGAAGGATCACATCGGTGACAATATTCGGGAAACTCGCCCATATCAAAAACGTCTTTTTGTTACCACAGTTTCCAGGGATAGTCGTACTCCAGTTGGCAGAAAATGGTCTGCAGACAAAACTCAGGGCGATAAGGGAGGACACGGTAATAGCACCCAGAACCACCATCATCACTTTGGTGACCGTGCTCGTTGGTCTGGTTGGGAATAGTCTGTGATACAGCAATAGGATTGAGAACTTTGGAACATTCACACTCCCTATATAGACATACGACAAGGCGAGCAGGTATTTTGCCCACATGCTCACGCTCTCTGGGTCTTTCTCTATCATGTATGTGATATGATATCCGACGCCAGCGGTTTTCACTGCACCTGGAGCGAGTATCAGTGCTATTGCTGCGTGTGGCTTGAAAAGCCCTGGTCACTAACCGATACTGAGGCCTGCCATAGCCATCTGCTCAGCAAGCGCAAACAAAATCACTGCATCATCCAAGCCCCATGGCGCGTGGATCTTGTGTCTAGCATAGAAGCGCAAGGCAACGAAAAATACTTGAAATGGGACAGAGAGAGCAGTGAAAATCAATAGCCTGTCCCCGGTATAAACGGTTGCTTCCTCGGCCGGAATAGACAAGGATCCGAAGGGTGCCATGTCCACTGCTTCACCGTAAGATATGATGGGGCATTCACGATTTAAACTAGGTTGAGGTTAGTCGAAACACGGACATCGGATCTGCAGCTGGAGTAGAAAACGAACTAACAGTTGCTCAGGTTCTCTGTTGATGTATCAGGCGTCCTGGATCAGGCGTCCTACCGCCAGTGGAACCTCTAGTAGGCCTAGCGCTCGGTAGGCGAGCCGTTCCCACAGAAATATAACGTCTCAGATAGTTCTTCCTAGTTAGCGAGCTTGTATTCGAGCAAGCAGTCTTCTCTTAGACTTTCAAACTTCTAGATATGCTACTGTCAACGGTAAGCCCCCCTCGGTAAGGCGTCTAACTGATCATGTGAACCTGGCTTAAGAGGTACACCATGTAAATAGTCAATATTACAGCTTCCTGGTGTTAATCTAA
>ML732508.1:0-18724 GCA_009176345.1 Aspergillus leporis | reverse complement strand
AAGTGTGACGAGCCTGGCAAGAAAGTAATAAAAGAAATTAAATTAATAATTGCAGATATTATAGTGTTGGTGCTCCTAAACTAGAATATCAACTCTGGGGAACAGAAGAAGGTCTGGGATAGGGTGACCAAAGCTACATATATATATGTATGGACACCCTGCCTTGTCATTCACTGTTTTACCAAGATCCTCCAGACCTTGCAGTTCCCTGCATCTTAATTCACTGGTTCCCATCTTCGCATTCACCACTTGCCATGTGTTTTAGTGAATACTCAGCTAATCAGTGAATGTCAGGTGATTAGTCAGCCAGTTCAGCTCGAGTCGTGACAACAAGCCTTGTACCTATCCGAAAGTACGGCAATGAACGACGTGGAAACGACCGTCCAGGATCTTATCCCTGCATTTGAGGTCTGTTGGAGAGGCCTGGAAAAACTACGAGTATTGTTCAAAATGCTCGAGGATGGGAGCAATCAGTTCTCTTTGAAGATGCATGAGTCAAATCGCAGCTATGAGAAATTCTTCGGATTCGACTACAGTGAGGAGGAGTCGTCAAACGAAATAACAGGAGGAACCAAATAATGGCATGATGAAGGGAAAGAAACCAGGCGTGCTCTCTTTCCCTGGAGGAACGCCTGATTGTGTCACTGGTATGCTTGAATCGTGTCACTACAGTGCACGTGACTTCAGTTGCAGCTCGCTTTTGGTGTAACTTGCTCCTATAGGTAGTAACATGGAACATAATCCTTCCAATACTAGCTGTCCTCATCCTATGATATTCTGCCTTGTGCATCCGCCTTAATAACACATATACACATTGAATTCTGTGTTTGAACACCAGCACCATACAGTACTCAAACAAACTGAATCCAGCTAGACTTTCTGATAACCTGCACGCTAGTACATGGGATTGATCTCAGTCAGCTTGGTCCTTATGTAAACAGCAACGTGAAAACGCGCACCACCATTATGAGTAAATCCTGAACCTGTCAAGCAGGAGATTCTCCGAGTCAGTGGAAGGCAATATCACTCACCCTGTTGATCCACGATAATGGCACAGGCTGCTGTACATCTCTGTTCGATGTATTCAATGTAATCCACTTTATCTCTTTGTAGTTTGGTTTACTTTATACCGGCACTAGACAATGATTCGGATTAGAGCGCAGAAGTAGCACAAGATAGTCAAAAAAAGTAATGCTGGGGCTTACCTGATGTATACAGCACGGAGTGCTGCACATTGCTTTGTCATTTCGGACCAATAACCCTTGGGCTCGCTAGAAATCCGAATCACATCAACAAATATTTATCCTTCCTGTTATTAGTTATTGATCTGTATTTTGTACATCGGATCTCCAATCGGCAAAAACGACTCGGTACAAATTCGGTATAACGTCGGTAAAGGCTCGGTAAGCTATCGTCTTTAGCCCCTGTTCTCCCACATTATCCATCAAGTAGCAGCAAGCGAGGGGTTCTCGCAGTCACAATTGTTGCATCCCTTTTGGCTAGCCTTCTAGAAAAGACCTTGCAAGTTAGCCTAATATGTACAGTAGGGTGTTTTGTGTCGATGAGCGAATTCAACCTGTCTATGTGCGTAGAGCTGTTGGGCTGACTATTGTACTTCTGAAGTTGTGGCAGACCAAGACGTCAAAAGGTGGGCGGGGCGTTTACCCCAACAAAAGGTACCCATAGGTACCTGGATGCCACTATGGATAATCCCCACAGAACCCAGCTGGGTATACCCATAGGGTACACCCAGCTGGGTACTTTAATACAAACGTTGCAAACAATCAAAAGACTATCTGTCTCTTCAGTCAGCAGGCCACCCGCCCTTAGGCGTCAATTTTAATGTTGGTGGTGAGTAAAAGCTTAGAATAATTTCAATTTTGAACAATTTTATCGTGTGTGGGGATTATCGTATGCCTGTGGCAGACCACCACGCCGAAGGGCCTGCTGACCGAAGAGACAGATAGACTTTTGATTGTTTGCAACGTTTGTATTAAAGTACCCAGCTGGGTGTACCCTATGGGTATACTCAGCTGGGTTCTGTGGGGATTATCCATAGTGGCATCCAGGTACCTATGGGTACCTTTTGTTGGGGTAAACGCCCCGCCCACATTTGGCTCCTAGTCTGCCACTAGTAGAGACATCCTACTCTAACGATTATCCTACAGAATCCTACATCATGTTGGCTTATTCAAATAGCATTCACATGTTGTTACAGGCTGGATCAAAATCAGTTTCACCACTTGATTCTCTTTGCTCCTTTCCACAACCCTAGTTAGAAATAAGCTAATCTACCTGTGGATTAGCTCATATCAGAGTACTGAAATGATCCTGTAATGTTATGTCGCGTGATAGTCGCAACTGTAAATCAGTCGAAATTTACATACGTACAATACCCGCACCTCGCTGCCCCTCTTTCTCGTCCCTTCCCCAGACAAAGGAGTTACATCAGGCAATATGGTCTCCTGTCGATTCCAAGGAATACAATTCGCACTGCCAATGAATACCATTCAACAGTACTTGAGTTTTGTTCTCCTAAATACATGAAGATGTGGAAAATATAGGGGCTGTATGGCGCTGATTCAGCAGTTATTGCCTTAGGAATCAGGGTAATGTGGGCGTTGGATATAACAGGCCCACGATAGTAATATTGGCCTCCACTCCCTTCGACATCCTCCACTAGTTCGCCACAAATCCAGCGTTGACTGCTTTTAGTAACTCCCTTCTGCCTGAAGTTCTCCAGGTAAAAGTGGCTAATATTCTATAACATTGCTATCCGTGGCTAGCTCCAGTCGAAATGATCTTCTGCAGTCAATTCATGATTGACATGAGCCTCAACTCGGAGGGAATTCTGGGCATCTTTGGGTCCGTTAACAAGTAAGTTCTTTCGATCTATTTGGCCCTGTTTTCGATATGTGAACTTGAATGGTTCGACCTGGAAGTTACTGATGAAATCAACGTCCGTATACCTCGCTCATCTAGAGTCCAGTAGATACTGGAGCATAATTAGAAGTATGGCCTTAAAGAAAGACAAATCCGACACGTATTACCCCTTAATTCTCTTGTCCACAGAGACTGGTCCCGCGAAGTGCGAGCTTCTGGTAGAGTATGGGACGCAGACATGCCAGATTGGCATGAAATTTCAAAACCTGTTTGATGTGACTTCAGTACTTAGCCCTAGGCTCCCTCCAGGTCATATAAGTATAATAGTGGGGATTATTTTATGCCAATTTTTATTCTCGTACCTAAATCTGCCATGGGAAATGGTGAAGGTGCTACTAACTATAAACGGGAAAGTGCCATCTAGAACAGGATCTGGGAAAGAACTAAAGAGAATAAACCAATGAAGCCAATATCGAACCATAATAAATGTTAAAGGAGGAGTCTATGCGTTAAGCAGATACCTTTTTTCTGATTAGCAGATAGTGGAAAGGAAAACACTCCTTTAGCATAGCAGAAAAAGCCACAGTATCTAAGCAAATATCACACGCTGGTCAATTCGCCGCTGATAGTCGGGGGAAGATCTTGTCAAAGTCATGCTCAGTCCAGTACATCTCAGGGCGAACTCCAGCAAGCTTCCAGTATCCGTCAGTCTTCTTATACCAATGTTTCACGATGCCATGGCCGTGGCTCCGATGAGCGACGCTAGTGAGATCAAGGTTCGCATAGCGCTGGTGAGCAGCACGTATCTGATGGACGGCAACGATCTCAGTCTCAGACACCCGCTCGTATCCAGTACTACCAAGAAGGTGTTGAGTATGGATGAGTGGGTCTCCTAGGAGATCAGGAGAGCTCATCATAGAAATGAATTCCTCGGACTCCATGTGCGGGAAACATCGGTATCCCATCATACTGTAGTCCACCTATTAATAGAAAATCAGTTGTAGGAACATGCACATAGAGACCTAGCAGATGCACTATACCGCTATGTTCGGTGCTAGAATGTTACGAAGTCTATTCCAGTCCTGTCCCAGGTAAGCGTTATCATGTGCCGCTGGCAGATCAATAGCTAACCTTCTTGTCATAGCTCTCTGCCCACTCAAAGGCAAGTCGGCTTATAGCAAGATAATCTAAGCCCAGAATGCGCGGAATGTCAGTTAAAATATGAAGATCACTCCTGGATCTTAGTATTTCACCTTTAACTTGAAAAGCTTCCATCGCAAGTACTTGACTCAGCAGGACCTTTAACAGTCAGAGCTGTACTTTATGATAGGTAGTTTCTTGGTTAATAGAAGATGAGAAGCAGAGATCCCAGGCTGGCCCGATGCCTCTAGTACTATTTAATTTGTTTGCCTATGATTCTTCCAAGCCATACAAGTAGGATACTAGAGCTATGTTTATGGTATTGTTAATTACCGTATCTAGTTACTGCCAAGAGCAGGGGTCAAACTGTTACTAACCATAAATAGAACAATGCTATTCAAAAGGGTTCAAGAAAGAATCAAGGAGAACAGGGTGGTGAACCTAATTTTGAATCACTCTGTATTCTCCACACGATTACGATTGACCTTCACGGCGCAAATCTGCAGCTTCCTGGTTGGATATATCGTGTGCCAAGTTCTTCATATTGATCTCGTTTCACTACAGAAGAAGAAGATGATGATTCGTGCATATTCCCAGGCATGTAAGCAAAACTCAATAATTTTGTTATATCCGTCTGTTGTGTCTGGGCGATTGCACTGGAAGTCCAGGGTTCAACCATAGTCTATGACATGTGAAGATGGGCGTACTATGACATGCTGTGCTTCCATTGACAGCGTTATAACTCAACAAAAAATGGGTGCATGACGAGCTATTCACAGAGTATTGGTCTTTGTTGTGATACCATGACCCGAAATTGTGGGTAGAGGATAGGTCCAGTTGCTCTTGATCCTGGAGCGGACGACTAAGCCGAAAACTTTGGGAGATAAAATAGTTCGAGAGATTGTGATTCAAAAAGCACCCTTTGAAACTTTGACTTATACCTATATTATTCCCTTCGCAGTTTGGCTTGTCCCAAGTCTTCAGCGTCAATGGTGGATATACTATCTGAAATGGACAGGTCAATAAATCGCTTGTCAACTTCTTTCTCGTAGAGCCGCTTACCTCAGGTTCGATAACTGGAGCTCGACGAAGATGCGAAGCGTGAATAGCTGCTGCAACCGCAATGAGGAAAACTGCGAAGTGCTTCATTGTTGTAGTTGGACCTCGCTGCGTACAATAGTTCACGCCGCTCTGTATTGCTCATCAAAGTGCTTCGCTTACAGACCAAAACCAACAAGAAAAAAAGAAAGAAAGAAATATTTGATATAAAAACCTTGAATAAATGGTAATGTATGGCAAGGGCACAATTTCATACTAGAAATGAAAGATGGCTGTAGTGTTTCCAATGTTCTAAAGCCGTTGGAGCCCAAAAAAAATAAATAAATAAAAAGGCCTCATTTTCTTGCATCTGGTAGTGAAGATCTGACTGGGCCGCCGAACCATGATACTATGCATCTCCTGTAAACCTCGCCCCCAAACTGACCGCAAGATAATTAATCTTCGTGTTGTAGAAGCCAATTCTACTAATTGAATTCAGGTCATCACAGAAGTGAGGTGGCGCTACATGGTGATCACTTTTAGTATAGGAGCTGGACTGACTGATACACGTGTTTGCAAAACTTCTGCCCGCATCATGGACTCTCTGATTGTTTCCTAGACCGTAATGGCATCATGGACTAAACCATTATAAAGTTTTGCAAACAAGTGTACTACAGTGCTCATTGTTATTAGGATGCAGTTGAAAATGTCTACTATTGAACCGATGACAGCGTTACACAGAGCACGTGCTCGTTATCCTTACCTGGGTCGTTCCAATAAAAAGGGATATATTGTAGTCTTCTAGCATGCAAAAAAGTGGGCAAGGCGTTTACCCCTGAAAAATGGCACCTGTGGGTATTATGATGTAAAGATACAAATTCCCGCAAGGCTAAACTGCTTGTAGGGTCTTATGACGCAAGCATGCATAAATCCAGCAACTCGGGCTTTGAAGTACACTGAGCACTCACGTGCTGCCCTCACAAAAGCGGCGGCACCCGATGTAAGGGACTCGACTGAATCATTAGTTGATTAGGTAGTCTATCACGAAGAGACTAAGCTAAAGAGAGGAAAAGAGAAGAAAACATGAAGCTATTGTGTTGTGTTGCCCTTATAGACGAAGGGGTCACATGACTATCACTTATTCACTGATTGCCTGAATCTCTATCCGTGACACCCGAATCGGGTAACAGGACCCAACTCGCAGCAAAACATTTCACTTATACACTAGTATCCTCATCAGGGGTCGGTGGGTCACTAGGAGTTAGTGGATCAGAGGTTAGTGGATCATTAGAAACTAGTGGATCACTAGGAATCGGCGGATCACTAGAAATTAGTGGATCACTAGGAATAGATTCATTTCCAACAGCCAGAGCAGCAAGCTGCACCTGCTTTCTTGTGACCACTGCCGACTCAATGTCTCTTCTCTCCCCTGCTTGCGGAGGGCTTTAACCCTTGCAGGAAGCTTGGTAGGATGGCCACGAGTAGCTGCACGTTTCTTCATAGTATTGATCCTTTTAGCTGCAGCGGTAGGGAGATAATCGCCGGCTGGTCGTTGATCACGCTCGGAGGGCACGATCCGTGGAATATGTGATCGCCGCAGGTCATACGGAACAACGCGTTCTGTAGCAGGGAGGGCTCGCTTAGGAGGCATTCTGACAGTATAATAAATAAAATTAACTTAGAGCATCAAATAATTAATTTGGGAATTCAGAAGACGTTGATTTCATGGAGATATGGTGATTTTGTTGATCATTAGAAAAATGCGCGCGTTTTTTCGCGTCGGGGGTGCCAAGAATTGAAGAGTATTTTGCATACGCTAAATGCCGAGGATCAGTGCGACAAGGAATACACACACCCAAGCAGACACAGCCTATCCTCAAGAAGTCTACAAATTGCCAATAGTTCCTTATAGAACTCAACCGATTTGGGTTAGTGACTTTCTTTTGAGGTTCGTACAGCACAAGCTCTGAACATAACTTTTCAAGCACTCAAACATCAGATATTGTACCAATTGCCACCATGCGAGCGATATCTTAGGCTGAGCCTGTGTTGATCACAATGAAGAACTCTGATGCGGGAAGTCTAACGACACCTCCAGACGATCAGGAAATGCTACTATATACGATCAACGATATCTTGCTAGATCGTGTACGATCCTCACCGAATCAGCCGCTGGTTGGCTACCCCCGAAGTTCTCATGGGCTTTCAGACTATGTCTATTATACAGCGACCGACCTGGACCGGTTCACATCAGGAGCTGTTGAAGCCTTAGAAACTGCAGGCCTTCTGAAGGCGAGACTCGGAGATATTCCTGCACTTTGACCACAAGCATCCTAACAACCACGTCAGTTCAATCATCCTACTGAGAATCGAGTAGTAGGCATCTTGGGCTCCTTGGACTTGGACTATGTCGTCTCATTGCTTGCACTCTCTCGTATGGGATATGCTATACTTCTACTATCGATGCGTCTCAGCGATGAAGCGGACATCAATCTTCTGGCGCAGACGAACTGCAAAGAACTGCCTTACTCGCCTGCTACCGTGAAACAAGCGACACGGATACAGAATGTAGTAGAATTGAATGCATTTATCATGCCCACTCAATCTACGTATTCTAGATCCACTCAGCTCTCCAAGTTAGGGCTTACCGGCACCTCCGAGATGGGCCGAAAATAGGCCTTCATCATACATTCATCGGGCTCAACTGGACTACCTAAGCCCATATTCCAGACACATGGCGCCTGCATAGCCAACTATGCCACTAGTAAAGGGCTTCGTGCCTAGCTTACTTTGCCCCTATACCACAACCATGGGTTATGCACTTTTTTTCGTTCCTTTTTCAAGGCTAAGCCCATCCCATTTTTCAACGCAAGTTTTCCCCTCACTGGCAGCAGCATTTTAGAGACCATGAAAGTTACCCAGCCCGAGAGTTTCCATGGCTTGCTATATGTCTTGAAAATTCTGAGCGAAGTTGACGGGGTGGGGGGGGTAGAGGCATTAGAGCTAAACGTGAGCAAGTTCTGTGCGACGAAGTAGTTACCCGGATGGTCTTGGAGATCTACTAGTCAATAACAGAGTGAGGCTAGTCAGCCACTATGGAGCGTAGGTCTCCTCTTTTCCCATGTTTTTTCCGTCCCCGCACACTGACAACCTCTCCAGGACGGAACTTGGTCAGCTCATGACATCCGATCGACCCCCTCATGGCAAAGCCTGGAACTATGTCCGGCCATTGAAGGCGGTTCAGCCGTATTTGAGGATGGTGGAACTAGAGGATGGGTCCTATGAGTGCGTCGCCCTCGATGGTCTTCCAGCCAAAGTCAGCTCGAACTCGGAAAATCTACCTAAGTCACTCTGGTCAACGGAGAGAACGTACCTATTCCAATTGAACGTCGTATTCGGCGGAGCAAGTATGTGAAAGATAATCTTGTTTTCGGTATCGGTAGGCCCTTGCCAGGATTGTCATACCTAGTGAAGAGCGTCAAGACCTAAACAAAGATGAAATTCAGGACTTGGTCTGGCCTGACATAGCTGCTGCCAACCAGAATGCAGAGGCGTTCAGCCAGATTTCTCGTGATATGGTTCTGATTCTGGACATCGATTGTGTATATCCTGCTACGGACAAGGGAACTATGATACGCGCTCGCTGTTACGCCGAGTTCAGTGATGTAATTGAGGCTGCCTACCTGAACATAGAAGTTGGTGACCCTGACTCGGGTAAGAAGCTTACCCTGGATCTTGCAGGAATCGATGAATTCTTGCTGAAGCTTTTCGGTGTGGACTTGGGGTGCTCTGAGTTTGGCTTACATTCCGACTTCTTCGATGCCGGCATCGACAGTCTACAGGCTATTAAGGCGAGTAAGGCGAGGAGTCTTATCATGAAGACATTAGATATTGGATCATCTGACCTCGGTCCGAACGTGATTTACGACTTTGCTAACATCAAATGCTTGGCCGCACATCTGTATGATCTTAGTACTGGTGAGGAATCCCGAAAAGAAGATGAGCTACAGATTATGTCTCAGCTGATCGAAGAATATTCGGCTTTTGTCCCTCGAAGTAAAGAAGGCGAGATTGTCGTACGTTTATAGACTCTAATTCTAGTACTAATAGCCCCACCAACCTTTCAAGCTTTTGACCGGGGCCATCGGTTCCTTAGGGGTATATATTCTCTCGAGGCTCATACAACAAGACTCCGTCCAAAGGATTTACTGTCTCGTACGTGCCACAGATTCAGCGTGACGCCTTGGATCGGATTCTTTCGAACCTAGCCTCAAGAGAGCTCCCAATGATCAATGTCTCCAAAATAGCCGCCTTACCTGGGCGGCTCGGCTCCAAAGATCTGGGACTTATCCCATATGCTCTTGATGAGCTGCAAAGAACCTTTACTAAGGGTGATTTCCGTTGCCTGGCGGTCAACTTTACGCTCGGCGGCAGGAGCTTTGAAAATCAGCACATTCGAGGTATTCACAATTTGATCTGTTCTGCCTCTCGAGCCGGAGACCCTCGCCGGCCGAGTTCTACTTTTGCTCCTCCATTTCTTGTGGCGGCCGGCAGTCTTCTCCCTGCGACAAGTGCCGAGGCCCCGATCCCTGACTTGTCTCAAGCACAGCCCATGGGATACGCGAGGTCGAAACTCGTCGCGGAAAGGATCGTCCACGCTGCCACTGAACAGACCGGTATGGTTGCCAAGGTTCTGCGGGTGGGACAGATTGTCGGTGATACCATCACTGGCAAATGGAACGCCACGGAGGCTATCCCACTCATGCTACGGATTGCGATCACTTTGAAAGCATTACCAGCGTTAGATGAGACCCCATCATGGCTTCCTGTGGTTGTTGTCGCAGACGCTGTCCTAGAGTTAACAAGGATTAACTCAAATGGAAATACACAGCAGTTGTCTGACGACTCTGGCATCGTTTTCCACGTACAAAACGCGAAGACCTTCCGATGGACGGAAGATCTTTTACCAGCCCTCAAACAGGCCGGGTTGGAGTTCGAAATTCTACCGAGGCGGCAGTGGGTGCAGCGTTCGCGGGAAGGGGGGCAAGATCCCGCTAAGAACCCTGCCGTCAAGCTGCTGGATTTCTTTGTGGAGAAGTACGACAATGACAATACTAGTCGGGCAGGGTTTCAGTTTTATATGGACAAGGCCCAGGATGCCAGCCCACCTTTGAGAGGAGGTGTAGAGTTGATTGAGAGCGGGCTGGTTCGTAAGTTTGTCGATGTATGGCGACGAACCGAATGGATGAGTTGAGTACCACCACCCAGATATAGTAGAGCTTACTCAGGAAACTAGTATTTGCCACTACCTTTTACTCTTTTGAAAATGCGATCGTTCTATCAGTGTAGATATTCGTATTTGTCAGAATAGGTTAGTCCCATCAGGTGACAGTCAGCACCGAAAGAGGAAAAGCCTCGTCTCTGTTTACCATTTTTGACATCTGCAAAGGGCGTGAGTCCTGAAACCCCAAACAACCCCATATAACTGAGCACAACTTCCCTAAATATTCAACCAGAAAGAGACTCCAACCCAATTTATTCCAATATGTCTTCCCCGCAGATCTCAGGCCTCCTGGCCCCGATTGTCACCCTCAATGCTTGGACATTCGTCATGGAATTCTGGATGTACCGAACACGTATCCCTACATTCATCAACCTAAAATTCGATAACTCGACCACCAAGGCCGAGCTCGACGCAATGACTCCGCCCAACGTTCGCTGGAAGGCAGACAATTTCAATCACCTCTTGGAGCAGCCGACCCAGTTCTATGCTATTGCTCTCGTCCTAGCCGTGGCAGGCAATGATAATCGGGTGGATACTGCACTGGCGTGGTCATACGTGGGCGTCCGCATTGTGCACAGCTTGGTGCACTCCACCAGCAACAAAATCATGAGGCGCTTTGGTCTTTTTGTCATCTCATCGGGCATTCTGGCCACTATGACTGCGAGAGCTGCCATGCTAGTGTTTTGAACGTTGAGAGGGATCCGGAGGGAGTGCATATATCCAATAAGTGGAGGCTGTGGAGTGTTATCGGTATTCCTAAGGTTGTGGAACTACTTGGGGGAGCATATACGTGGCCATTGTATTCATAGGACATTGGGATACCTCTACTCTCAAAACTAAACAAGTTACAATTCTTTCATTGGCTACAGACAGACAGCGCTACGAGTGATTGTGCGAGTGATTGTAATTATGTGATGGACGTCTTCCTACAGTCAAACTAAATTGACTGTCTCTCCAGGAAGCCCAAGATTTCCTGGCTAATCAGCTGAGTATCGCTCTCGACTGCGAAATGCCCAGCGTCAATCAACTGCACTTCGGCGTTCGGCAGGTCTCGCTTGAATGCCTCTGCTCCCGGGGGAATAAATATCTGGTCATTCCTGCCCCAGATGGCCAGAAGTGGAACCTGTGGCTTCTGAAAATGCTCTTTAAACGCGGGGTGCAATTTGACATTGTTTTCGTAGTCCTTGAAGAGGTCGACCTGGATGTCTGCGTTCCCAGGGCGTTGCAGTAAGGCATAGTCGAGGTGATTGGACACCGGGGCAATTGCGGTCGGGCCCCGGGTGCCTTCTTCATACTGCCATTTGGTCGCAGCGTAGGTCAACATCGCTTGCTCGAGCTTTGCACGGTTCTCCGGTGTGTTTCCACTAGCCCAGAAGGTCCTCACTGGGTCCCAGAACGCGCCCAAGCCATCTTCGTAGGCATTACCATTCTGACTGATGATGGCCCGGATTGCCTGGGCCCGTTGTAGACACAGACGGAATGCGGTGGGCGCTCCGTAGTCAAATACATACACGGAGAACCGGGAAATGGCAAGGACATCCAGAAACTCGGCGATCGTAGATGCTAGGTTGGCAAAGGTATATTTGGATGAGAGTGATGAGGCAACTTCCGTAAAACCGAACCCGGGTAGGTCTGGGGCAATGACCCGATATTTTGTTGCCAATAATGGGATTAAATTGCGATACTGATGGGAGGAGGAAGGAAATCCAAGGAGTAAGAGGATCACGGGCGCCGACTCGTTGCCTTGCTCCTGATAGAAGATAGTAATCTTAGACTGAGGCAGTGTGATCCTCTTTATCTCTGTTTGAGAACTCGACATGATTGTAGATACTATATCATTGTAACGACTTGATTGAACCTTTCTGGGATCTTCTTACCTTGCGTGGGGCGCGCTTTATATTTATCTTCGCCTCTCATTCTCATACTGGCCCGACTGGATCAAGCCGAATGATTCAGCCAACACGAAAGATCATTCTAGGTTCTTTTACCATGCCGAAGGCGTATGAAGGCAATTGAGAGTTAAGATAGACCACCTGCAGCAGCCGAATCAGCGTTTGCTGGTTTTGGTTTAGCTTGGGCGCTCGTACGACTCGAGGTAGGGCTTTGAGTTCATGACAAATCCACTACGGCCGATGATAGCTTCGAGTGGCCATGCCGCAAAGCCAATGAGAGGAGGACAATTACGAGGACTAACCAGTAATAGAAATACCATGGCGTGGAAGAACATAATGGTAACGAAGATATATTCTGTAAATCTATCCGCAATGATGCCAATGTCGCTGGTCATTGGAATCATTAGTCATATCAGCTTTTATCTTTCAGTTTGAGCAATCAACAGCCAACAATTCTACGAAACGCCAATTTTTAGTGGCATCCGCAATCCTCTCAGCTCCTTCATTGTAGTCGAACCCACCCTTTTCGAACACAAAAAGAAAGCCAGAGAAAATGAGGGCTATTGTCATCGAGAAGTTCGGCGGCCCAGACTCACTGGTCAAGAAGGACATCCCCACCCCAGACCCAAGGTCGGCGAGGTGGTGATCAAAGTCAAGGCGTTCGGAATCAACCATGCGGGGATGCATATGCGGAAGGGCGAGTGGGCGGAGTGGATGCCAGTGAGCGGTATTGAATGTGTTGGAATTGTTGCCGCCTGCCCAGGTGGGGAGTTTGAAGGAACGGCTGTAGCCAGTTTAATGGGCGGCCTTGGACGCACCATCAATGGCAGTTATGCCGAGTACACAAGAGCGGTTGCACCAAATGTGGTCCCCTTGGGACCGGCAGCATCAGAATTGGAATGGCATCAGCTCGCTGCCTTTCCCGAAACTTACGCCACCGCGTGGACGTGCTTGTTTCGAAACCTTGACCTGAAGAAAGGGCAGAAACTACTCATTCGGGGAGCCACCTCGGCGTTTGGTCAAGCAGCTCTGAAATTGCCAGTCGAGAAGGGGGCCATGTAGTCGCTACAAGTCGAAACCCAGGTCGATTCGCTCATTTAGAGTCATTGGATGCTGAGCGTGCCGAGCTCGAAGGCCCAAACCTCTCAGAGCGCGTACCAGGGAAGTTTGATGCCATTCTAGAGCTGGTGGGAAATAGTACGATCGTTGATTCACTAAGGATGGCACACCAGGATGGCTGAGTGTGTTTGGCAGGCTTCCTTGGGGGCCTGGCTCCAGTTCAGGGCTTCAACCCGCTCCTCCAGATGGCTAGCGGGGTCCATTTCAGCTTCTTTGGAAGCTTTGTCTTCGGAACGCCTGAATTCCCACTTTCAGATGTTTCCTTAAGAGTCGATTGTGAAAATGGTTGTCGACTTGAGATTCGAGGCGGAGCCATTGTGGGTATTCAAATTTGAAGAAATTACGGAGGCGCATCGGGTGATGGAAGCCAACGAAGCTAACGGAAAGATGGTCGTGGTTGTTGAATAGAGGCCTCACTGCTCCTAGTTAGGCTTGGGCAATACTATGGAAAATCAAATATTAACTCCCTTAATCCGTTAATGATGTACATAATTGTGCAGAGCACGTAATATGACAACTATTGGCCGTAATTATCAAATAGGGAACCGAAAGGGACAATATGAAAGGCACAGACATATATTGTTCAGAACTGTTCAGAACTTGAAGGGCATTCGAAGTTCAAGCTGATCTAATGAACCTCACAGAGCTTCACGACTCCACAGGAAACCAGTTATCAGGTTCTTGAAGTCATGGAAGCTTATAGCTCCCAGTGACGGCGTTATTATAGAGAGCAGGTTTGTAAACCAGTCTCGCATATCTTGACTCAAACACGAGGCGCAGGCTCCAACGGTTAACACCCATGCAAGGTGGACACGCGAACCTCTCCAGTGTATAATCGTGTTTCTCTCACGAAGGAACAGTCGTAATTTGGACCCATACAACTGACGAGGAATGCTATCGATGCCGAATTTCCCCCGAAGTTCTGTGAGGTAAATAATGCCTGCCAGTCGGACGCACTCCTTTATTCGCATGTCTACACCATCATAAACGCTGCCCGGAGATGAAGAGAGGAGGACATGCAGAATTGGTGAAATATGGAAGCCAGGGAAAATAACGTCTTTCTCCAGGTTCCGTTTCCTTAGTTCAGCCTGCATGATCTTGTTTAAGTTCTGAAGACTCTGGAACATTTCAAAACCCGCTTCGTTCCTTTCTGGACTCTCATCATCCCACACCTGATCCGATTGATCGAATCAAGGTAAGCTGGCTTCTAGCGGCCAGAATTGCAAATGGCTGCGGGTACCAGGGGACGCTGTCTTGAAGATACGCACCATAGATATCAACCCTGTGGGTGGAATTAAAACGATCAATCAGTACATATCATGGCACGCACCAATATAGCATTGCCCTTAGAAGTGGAGCGGAGTCTAAAGTTTGTATCCCGCCTCGACAATTGAGAACCTGTGATAGACCATTCATGTGGATAATTTACAACTCTGAATCTCTTCGTATATTCTTGGGTAATTCAGTTAGTGCATTGCTTGCTCTTTAAGATGAGTCTGCGGGCTTACTGCATCGCAACAAAAGGCCAGCACAGCAGCGGCCACTTCGTTAGTAGCACAATTAAAAGGATGTCTCAACCGCTGCTGCAGTAGGTTCGTTGCTTTGATGGTGTATCTGTGGCAGTCTCCTTCGTTATCGTTGCCATGTAGATGCCCCAAGTGCCTCGAAGACGTTGATAGAAGTTGTGATAGCGCAATGGATTCCCTAACAACATCAAGAAATCCGATGTCCAACATAGTTCGGAACATGACACAGCTTCCATCGTACACTGATTTCGATATTAGTCAATACTCCGCGATATCTGACTTAGAATTCATGTAATGTATCTATTGTGGTGTTTCCGGGTCCCTTACTATGATCCCAAAGTTGACGAGACCGGTGACTGCTATCGAGGGGAAAGGTCCCAAAGGGATCTGATCGACTCGCATCTAGTAGTGTTAGAGGGCTAGGTGACTTGCGAAACACCACTGACGAATGTCCATCTGCATCTGATTTTGACGCCCCGTCCCTTTGCTGAGGTGGCAATGACAGTGGACGAGATCCATCCAGTAACGGTGTTATACCGAGCTCAATAATGCTGGTCATGTACTGCTTGGGTTGACGATTTCGTCGTTGGTTATCAACCATTGCATGGCTAAGGACCCGTCGCCGTGTTGCAGCATCGCCGGCTACATTGTTCCCCGCGACTCTTAGGAAGTGGAAGGTCGGCGCGGATGATTGGGGCCCATCTTGGACTAGTGATCTCGCGTTCATGCGGCCAACTAACTCTAGTTTGATGTAAGTATAATCCCTGCAGTAGCACTGTGCGGCCTCTGGTATGATATCGAGGATGTGAAATTCATCCATCCTGTTGTCTGATATGGACGAAAGCATAATGTCCGGAGCAATATTGTACTGATTAACCTGTACACGATCTAGCCAGTCTGGGTAATTGTCTGAGAAGCCATGGAAAGGGAGATATTCCAGAGTAGCAATTTCAATACAAATTAGATACTTTGCAATCCGAACAAGAAATGAGATCTTGAATAGTATCTAGCATTCGAAACTATGCATAGAACATCGTTGAGTTTCTAAAGGGAGTGAGTGGACTTGGCGCCAATTCCTTGGCATAAGAACATAATTCAATTTCCACTAGGCAGTGCACCAACTGAATAATGCCAGATTTGTGTATTTTATGCCACAGGCCTACTTCCTACACCGCTTGAAGTTAACTCACTGAGAACAAGCATCTGTAAGATCAATGAAACTAGTTCAGGGGAAATAGGAGCGTAGCTCGCCGGTTGGTAGCTAGTAGCTACACGTGCAGTTGCCTAGTAGGGACGACCTTGATGATATTTTAGCACACAGCTATCTAGCACATTGTCATCATCTTGACACGTACATCAATTATCAGTAGTTGAGTAATCTAGGTCTACGAATCTACTTCAGCCCTATCTGATTGTCACGTGCCATTGGATTATAGTTAATCCACTTGGTGGAGATCTTCGGATGGAGCACCTCAGCAAGCGGCTATGCGTCACATGATATCGTATATTTGTATCAATCAACAAAGAGTGGCTGATTGGGCTGCTACACACTTTCGAGATTGTCAACCATAATCCACTCTAAATCTCGATTGCACCTAGACCATTTTTTAATTCAAATTTTAATGATACTTGGAAGATACATTGGTAATTGGCAGGCAAATCATTTCAAGGGTTATCTAAATCATGCCCCTTACCTTTCACCTCTTTCCTTCGCTGCCGGCCGAGTTACGCCGGTATATCTGGTACCTTTCTCTCCTCCATGACCGGGTGATCAAACTCTCGTGCGACCGGGGCATTTATCCCAATCTCCGGCGGTACGCCCGTTACTTTCGTGCCAGTTGTGCCAATCCGCCACAGCTGCGGGTAAATTGCGAGGCCCGCTACGAGGCCTTGCAGCTGTACAGCCCTTACTTTCGTACGGCGCACGCACCGCATTCATGCATCTACTTAGCGCCAGAGCGAGACGTTGTTCACCTGCCTGAAGCGGTGCTAGCGTATCTAGGCGCGGTAGAGCGTGCAGTCCTTCAGCAGCTCATCATTGACGTCCAGGATTATATGTTCTTTGGCTCGTATTGGATGGATAGCTTGCGTAGCATGGAGCAGCTGAAAGAACTAGTCTTAGTGGTGTGGCCACTGACATCTTCTCCACATCGGATGACTGGCCAGATGCTGACGGGAGATGAAGTGGTTGTTGCTATGCTCAAAGACGCCTTTGTCGAGTGTGCGCGGACCAGTCCAGAGTGGACGGTGCCTCGGGTAAAGGTCGTGTCTCACGCAGGCACCACGATGGGGGATATTACCGTTGAGGCCGATGATATTGATACAGGAGACTATGACTGAGCACCCCAAGCACTCCAGGGCCCTTTCCACTCTGCCTCTCTTGCTACAGATCTGTTACCGCTTCGCCCTTTTTTTGCTGAATGTCAACATGTGATGGGTTGCCTTAAGCGAGCCCCAGCCAAGCTATCGAAACGACGATGGATATTGTTGGCAATCGTGATTCCCGATCACTTACCAAGATGCTTCATAACTACTAAGCACCTGTCATCAATCGCCATGCCTTTTCTATGTACTATAGGTACTTGCACCAAGTATTTTTCCTGTAAAGGTTACCCCTTAGTAATGTGCAATACCCTCTAAACCCCCTTTGCCATTAGCATTTTGCATCGCAGCCAAGCGGATCCCTTTCCCACTCAATGTACACTCTTCTTCTTTGCTTTCAAGCTTCTTCAAGTAGAGAAACCTCTTTCGCCCCGAAGTGTTTACGGCTACGATGTTGCCCAAGGATAAGGATGCACAATTTCCAAGACCGAACTGACATATTGAGTCAATGAAGCATAACTACCCAGGTGATAAGCAACTAGCGTGAGGTAATTGCAACACCATTTATTATGAATACCTCACACCTGCACATCTGAACCTGTCGGTTTGTCAGACATCCCTCAAGTTCAAGACTACCCGCACATGTTTATAACTTAGGCCACAGTCCCCCTCCTGAGCCAGTAGGTGGGCCGTCCTGAGCACATTCTTGATTTGTGTACCATTCAGCTCCAACTTCGACATTTGATCAAGCTCTGTATTTGAGAATTATCCTATATTCATATCAGCAAAGAACTGAGTCCCTATTTGGCGTCTCGATGTTGCATCAAGTTCTAGGTAACGAGTGGACACGTGAATATGAGACTCAAAAAGCAGGATTAATATTCTCGGCGCGATTAGTCGTCAGGAACAAGATTTCCTAGATGAAGCACGTCAGTCGAATCCTATGAAATACTGTCTCTGTTTACCTCATACTACTCCAAAAGCCTCAGAAATATGGCAACGAGTTCATATCTTTCAAGGTCAATCTTATCGTGGGAATCCACGAAAACGTCAGCCTTCTCAGGCAGAAGAACAGCTCCCCACCTGAGAACTATGATGAGAATGTCTCTTAGGATGTCTTCCACTCGATCTGAATTTGTTTCAACGTCGCCCGCGCTGAGGACGTAAAGGGGCACTTCCATTATCTCTGCAACACTCTTTGCTGTAAGTGCTTTGCCTACCCCTGGGGGACCACGCAAAAGCATAATAAGCCCACGGCCTTTACCCCGAGTAATGTCATCAAAAGCATCAACATGCTTAGACTGGGCCGGAGCGAAGGCAAGAACCAACTTTTTCAGATCTTGCTGTGCATGGGGTAGGACCAAAGAGTCGAATGCTCACCGGTTCCAGACAATAACCTTCACGCCATCGAGCTCAAATCAAGCCACTTTTTGTCTTTCAGAGCATAATCCCGAAGAGCTGGGCTTGAAATCAGTCGGTGGGTATCGCCACTTATAGCACCTGAAGTTGATATAGAATCT
>ML732507.1:0-18896 GCA_009176345.1 Aspergillus leporis | reverse complement strand
AGCTAGTTAGAGACACCCAGGGCTTACCCCCTGGCGGCCTTTGCCCCAATCGGGGATGGTGGGTCACCGCCTCGGCGGTGAGCCACGGCCGTAAAATATAACCAACCAACCAACCAACCATCATCATCATCATCATCATCATCACCAACCAATCAAGTTGACCAAGTTCATCCAAAATTACATTTTTCTTTTTGGACAAGAGAGTTTATTTGACTACATTGGGTTATACCAACCGCCCTCCCAGAAAATTGCAGGTACACCATCATATGAAACTATTTCCTTTTCCGTCTTCATTGTCAGTGCAAGGTAGACCTGGTCTCAAGCAAACTCATCGCGTCAAGTGTCGGTTCAGCAACAATTTTCTCTTGCTGCAACGTGTACCTCGTGAGAGGATCCGCCACCGGCCCACCGAGTGAAAAGAAAGATTACCTTTTAATGATCAGTGTAAGCGTTCCGGACTATGTAGTGGGTTAGCTCATGAGGAAAACTGGTTCTGCCTTAAAACAGTGGCGCTGGAATCCATTTGAGATTATTGTTTCACGACTGGTACCCTTAGCTTTAAGCACCTTTATCCCCAACTCCCTTGAAGTCCATGGGGCAACCTCGAGGAAACCAACTAGCACTCAACAATAACTGAACAGTAATCAGAATCAGTAGCACATCATGGACAGATTCTACCAAAAGCTTCAAGCAACGCTGAACAATCGCCAACGTACTGGCCGATTGATTGAGCCTCCTTCGCCAACCGCTAAAGCTAACATGATCGATTTCAGCTCCAATGACACCCTTTCCCTGTCCTCGTCTGGTACCCTGACCAAAGGTTTCTTACGGCAACTTGAAATCCACCCCAATTTCGTCGTGGGAAGCAGATCCTCTCGTAGTCTTGATGGTACACAGGACTACCTTACAGATATTGAGGCATATTTGGCGGAATTCCACGGTGCCGAGACATCATTGTTCTTTAATTCGGGCTTCGACGCAAATGTAGCAATCTGGTCATGTCTTCCGCAGCCTGGGGACTTCATCGTTCATGATGAATATGTCCATGCCAGTATTCATGATGGGATGCGTAAAAGTCGCGCAAAGACAGCCTCATTCCGGCATAACGACTGTGGAGATCTTGGGTGTCGTCTCACTGCCATTAGGGAAGAGAACGAGACCATCGCTTGTGGTGAAAATCATGTCTTTGTTGCCCTAGAGTCCTTTTACAGCATGGACGGTGATCTTGTTCCTATTGAAGATATCATTGGTACTGTTCGTGACGCCTTGCCGTTGGGGAATCACATGCTTGGTATTGATGAGGCACACTCCAATGGGTTGGTGGGCTTGAACGGCTCGGGAGTTGTCTGTTATTATGGGATGGAACATCGGTTTCCTATTCGGCTGCACACATGTGGGAAAGGATTGGGATCAACCGGAGGTATGTATTTACCAACCATTGTTGTCTACCCCGAGATAGCATGCTAATCATCGGACATAGCGGCTGTACTTTGCAACGAAGTCGTCAAGAAAACTCTCCTTAATTATTCTCGAGAAGTGATATTTAGCACCGCACCTACATTCTTGACCGTTTCTGCTGTCCGCGCTGGATATGAAATACTCGCTAGTGGAGAAGGTGAAAAGGTACGCACTTATAAAGACGATATTGATTTGGCACACGTTCAGCGAATTCACACCCAGCTGACTCGCTTACCGTCTTTTCAGCGTCGTCAAACACTCCAACAGAATATTTACTTATTTTACCACGTCCTTACGACCCATAAGATATGGGCTCATCCTCACCGCAAAGATGTCATGTATTTGCCTACGGAGCCAACATGGCAGACCCAACCTTTTTTGTCTCCCATAGTTCCGCTTGCCACAGCTCAATCCGACAAGGCCGGTATCTTGGCAGATAAATTAGCGGATGCCAATTACCTGACGAATGTAGTCCACTTCCCCATAGTACCGAAGGGTATGGATCGGATTCGCCTGATGGTACACGCGGATAACACCCATGAGGAGATTGAGGGAGTAGTAAATTTGATTGTTGGGTGGATAACGGCTGAGCTTAGGGAGCCAGCGAAACTGTGATGGTCAAGTCTGTAGATTAAATTGGTCCGTCCTTTCGTTACTTGTAAGTTACTGTTCTCTTGGTGAAACCTTGCCGTGGACACTCTGAGCCATGTACACGTAATTTGTGGGTCTGAAAAAATGCCAAATCCTATCAACTCTTATGCTGATAGTAGCACGCGGATCCCGATAAATAAGTGGCAGGATTGATTGCTGCCGAGGAATGTAACAGTGGTGCAATGGAAGGACGCATGAATTAAACAAGCCGCATGTACGACATCATATCGTGTACACGGCACCTATCACCCCAAAAAAGGAGTGCTATTGCTTTGGTGATTTAGTTGGTCACGGAGAGGCGATAACCTCTGAAAATAGGGGGCGAAAACATTCATATATGTTTATTTCCACTCTGAAAATCCTGGGATATTCTCCTTCTTCAGTAGTCACTAGTCTGCCAGAATGGAACTCCATTGCATACATTCCAAAGGAAAGCCAATTTTACGTGCAATCTTTGGGGGGCTTCAGGAAGAGACTGTAGTGAGCGAGTGCTACCAAGGTGCTGAAGACTAATGGAGAACACACTAATTAGCTTCATCAATCAACTGTTATGACGTGTTACAATATGGACATCATATACTTGGGCTGTCTATAGGGTAGTGGGAAATGGCATGATTCAGAATTGAATATCGTCCATTTGTGCACAGCACGAATGTTACCATCTGCAAATAAGGCTGATCACGGAAGCACTGTGATAAAAAGGCCGACAGTAGTCAACCTCTGTTAGATTACACAGGATAGCTTCATGCCTGATTTGAACTGCTGCATGCGGACAGAGAACCTAAATTACTGAGGCCAGCCACTCTTTTGTATTGGCCGCTCGCCCTCCACCCCAACCTGTGCCACATTTTTAAAGATGGAGCAGTCGTCTGGCGCTTTGGAAACGGTAAAGTTAGTCAATGGGTAGCATCATAATGATGCCCTTCTGAAACCCGAGCTTATTTGAGGACAACCTCGCGGCTGATGAGGGGAACATGGACAGATCCCTGCGTTGTCAATGGATAATCATGCTCTACCTGCAGAACTGTCTTTCTTTATGCCGTCATAGAAATTGCCAATCGGACCTTCGACCCAAGATTCAATATCGTCAAAATCCATTATAACTGCTCCTGCGGGGAAGAAAGACCACAATGTTCTCTCGTGATTCTTTTGCCACTGAGGGATACTAATCAATTAGATGGCAAATAGACAACATTGACGTACAAAGTCTGTAATTGGAAGCTTGGGTGGGTATATGCGCGGCGCGCAAATAGCAATCATTATGAAATATAAATGCTGGATAACCTACCCATGAAGTAATTGTATACACGGTTTTAGAACTCGTACTTCACTTCTCGTTGTCTTCAATTTTCCTGGTATACGTCGGTGTTCAACCTCTATTGTGGGTGACCAATAATATCTGAAAGTTGAAGACATCACCTAGCCGTGTTTTTCTAAATTATCATTTCTTCTTTTTGTCTCTTTCCTTTTTTGTGAACAATACATGAAAAAAAGCCATATATTTTTCTTTTATCCATTGTACCACGGTCCAAAATGGAAGGATTGGTTTATGATCAATGTTTGAAACATCCTGACGATGCAGCCATCATTGATGAAGAACATACCCTCACTTACTCCATGCTCCTTGCTGAATCCTTACACATAATGCATAATATTGGGAAATACGACGGTGAATTGGCCCCAGAAGAGCCAGTGGGCATTATCCTTGGTGCAGGAACAAAGCAAATCATTTCTCAATTTGCCGTTCTCCTAATTGGTGGTACTTGTGTGCCTATTGAACCCACCCTACCTGAGAAGCGAATCACCGATCTGTTGCATTCTGTCGGTGTGAAGCGTATAGTCATCGAGGAGGACGGGCCTTACTGCAGCAAGGAGTTCGGCCACTTGTATATCAGTGACGTCGAAGAGCGAAGTACAATTGACGGAGACTACAGGTTCGACTTTAGCGATAGAGACGAGGGCACCCACCGCAGCCACATTCTTTTTACTTCAGGATCTACAGGGAAACCGAAACCTGTACAGATCACTGCAAGGGGAATACTTCATCTTGCCACAAGAACACCAGCTACGCCTCTTCGCCCTAGCGATCGGGTGGCAGAATTTAATAACCCAGGTTTTGACCTGAGTCTTTTCGAAATTTGGGCCACCCTCCTAGCCGGGGCTACCATTGTGGTGGTGCCCAAACATATCGTCACGGATCCGAAACGTCTCGAAGGATTCTTAAAAGACCCTGAACACCAAGTTTCTGTTATCTTCATGACAGCGGCACTGTTTGAGGTCATCGGGCTGAATTCCCCCACCGCATTTCAAGGTCTTCGACATGTTCTCACTGGGGGCGATGTTGCCAATATGAAAGCAATCCGAGCGGTCCTTGAAAATGGCCCACCAGAGCACCTGTGGAATACATACGGACCAACAGAATGTGTTACCCTAACCACCATGTGTGAGGTTACCCCCGATGAAGCAAATAAAGAGCGCATTGGTATCGGGAAACCTGTTGGGGACATGCGAATATGCCTTGTGGATCCAGATAAGGAGCTCGAGATCATCAACGAAAGTGGGAAGGTCGGGGAAATATGCATTGCAGGGCCTCAACAATCGCCCGGATATCTAAACGAACAGCCGAAAAATGATAAGTCTTTCATAAATCTGGATAGGAACAAACTTCAACGCAACTGGGACGGTGGCGGAAGTGTTCGGCTGTACCGAACGGGAGATCTGGCTGAATGGCGAGCTTTCAGTGGTGAACTGGACTTTGTTGGCCGCGTCGACAACCAGATAAAGCACAAGGGCTTTCGAATTCATCCAGGGGAAATCGCCATGACCATAGTCAGTTACAAGCAGGTCAAGTCGGCAGTGGTGGTGCAACGGCCCTCATCAACGCCACATGGGTCCCCATCGTTGGTGGCGTTTATTATAACGGAGACAAATATGTCGGTTGGCGTCGACCAGCTGAAGCAATTTCTCGCTGAAAGGCTACCGTCGTATATGGTCCCGGATGAAATAATTGTCCTGGATAAATTTCCACTAACCTCGAACGGCAAGGTCGATCGTAAAGGGTTGATTGATCAACACACGCTTCCTCAAAAGAGCACACAAAAAACAGACATCAGTCCTTCACAGAGCGGAGACGGTCATGCACTGTCTGTCATAAGGAGCCTTTGGAGAGAGATATTGAACGTACCAAAAATTGACGATGATGGTGACTTCTTCGCTCTTGGGGGCACTTCGCTACAATCTGCTAAATTGATTACCTTGATCCACGAGCGACTTGACGTCCTCATCTCCATGCAAGAACTGTACGAAAATTCATCCTTACCGGGTCTACTCAAGCTCATTCACGAATTTAAGTCATCCACGGCAACGGAGGCGCCCGATGACTCAGCGGTATGGACTGGTGAAATGAAACTTGTGGATGATATAAACCTGGTGGATGATATTGAGACGGTACCAGATTGGCTGTCCGAAGATGAAGGCCACGTGTTTATGACCGGGGCCACCGGCTTTGTTGGCGCCTTCTTCCTCAGCCACCTGCTACATCATCCAAGGGTGAAACAAGTTGCATGCCTTGCTCGAGGAAAGGATTCATTGACCCTTGCTGAACGAATTCAGAAGGGACTTGAGCGATACGATTTATGGCCGAGTAACTCGAAGTTGACCGAGAAGATTGTACCTCTCGAGGGAGACATCACAGATGATAAGCTTGGTCTGGGAGAGCAATTCTCTTGGTTGAGCAACTGGGCCAGCGTCATATTCCATCTTGGGGCCAAAGTTAACTTTACTGAAACGTACCGCCAGCACTACTCGGCCAACGTTATCGGCACCCGGAATGTTCTCCGGTTAGCCGCGAGCGGCAGACGCAAGCCGTTTCACTACATGTCCACAATTGACGCTTGGGGAGGAACTACCGGATACCTACTTAGGACAAGGGTCCTCAAGGAGGAGGACCCTCTCGAGCCTCATGTCCAAAGTGTGCGGTTTGACATTGGCTATGCGCAGAGCCAATATACCGCTGAAGGTATGGTCCGTCGCATGCGGGACAAGGGCTTACCCATTATTATATATAGGCCTGGGTTTATCATTGGGCATTCCAGAACAGGAGCAAGCAATCCTGATGACTTCATGTCCCGACTGATTGTTGGATGTATTCAAATAGGAATGTTTCCCAAGCTCATCCAACGATTGGAGTACGTCACCGTGGATTACGTTGTTGAGGCGGCTATGCACATTGCTTCTTCAAATGAGAATCTTGGTCGGTCATACCATTTGCTGGCTCCAGACCGAAGCCTGTCAGTGACAATGGAAGAAACTTGCAGGATCATCAATCAGGCAGGATACCCTGTGGAGTTAATCGACTATTGGACTTGGGCAAAGCATGTTGCTCGGAAGCAGAGGCCTAACGGGCCCTTAGCTCCTTTGATGCCTATGATAGAGGAGAAGGTTCTGGGAGAACAAACACGGTGGCAGTTAAGTCAGTTCACGCCTAAATATGACTCATCAAATGCTGTTGGAGCACTCCGTGCTCGGGCTGATATCCATTTTAAGCCTTTGGATGTGCAACTTTTGAAAGGATATATTGACTTCTGGAACCGAAAGGGTTTCTATAATGTCTGAGGATATGGTTCGCATAAAATGGACACATAGGAATATGTTCAAGCTTCTGAAGATGGTAAAGGTCCCTTTTTAGTCGTGGAATAAGAAAATTTGGCTTTTAAGTACCAGCTTGTTTTTATTATTTGATCTGGTTGCACCTCATTTTGTCCAACCACGGTGTTACGGATTTCCTTTCTTGGATGGCCTAAGGCATCCATGATCTTCAGCATCGTCAGGGATCTTCATAGATATTCATTACAGTCAAGGACCATATGACGAAGCCTGGACGACTCTGTCCCGAACCATTTATGTCTATGCGATGTTACGCCATTGCTAAACCTCGAAATGGTGCGGTTCCGGGCCCAATATCTAGAACCGCACTTTGACGGACCAGTCACTTTGGAAAGAAATCTTAACTAAATGGTGTCTTACTACTAGAATATCAAGCTTAGAGAAAGGAAAGAACAATTACACGCCTTTGCAAAGAAGAAATATCTGCAATGTGGGACAAACAATACAAACCAAATACAGTGAATAAAAGCAAAGAGCGTGCCTGAGGCACGACAGGATATCTGAGTCCTGACAAGAAGGCGCTTAAGAAAGCACTGGCTACCCGTGGCAGGGTGCAGAACCTGCTGCTGCCACCAAGCATCGCATCGAGATCGAGACAACGCTGCTGTCGGCTGCCGTACGCCAAGCACTTGGCGAATACACTCCATGGGCCTTACGCAGCGCCTGGCCGAACCTTGATTTCGACAAGGAGTGCAGGGGGGTGGTTAAGGAAGCCCGGAAAATGCGCCGGCGGTACACCAAGACGCATAGTCTGGCCTACCAGCAATGATATAAGGTCGTATGCAACCGAAAGTGGCGGATAGTTGCCAAGGCCTTGCGCCAGGGCCACAGACGCCGTCTAGCAAGCCACCGAAGATGGACCACGAGGGTCGTGGCGGCTGGCGAAGTGGGCCAGAAGCCGCGAGAGGGCGTACGAACAGGGCATGACGCCCCTGCTGTGGAATGGTGACCGAGGTCCAGAGACGGTGGAAGACAAAGCTGCCATTTCCCGGTCGGCTTTCTTCCCGAGACCTCCCCAGTGGATTTGACTGATATTACCAATGCTGAATACCCGAAACGACTACCATTCGATACCTTTGGGAAGTACAAGATTAAAGCCGCATTAGGAGCAGCGCCGGCGGACAAGGCACCTGAAGAGGACACCATCCCAAATCCCGATTTCCATGGCCCTTCATCCATTCACCAATCCATTCTTCTGATTGCTCATCTTGATAACAGTTGGCGCTTTAAGCAGGAATAAGTTATTAGTTCTGATCCTCCCTTCTCTAGGGAACTTCCCTACCACCTACGTGTCAATGAAATTGCCTCCAAGGTCGTAAAATGTATCCATGATGGTAAAGGCATCTTCCTTTTTACATTCGCCCATGAAGCTCTCCCTATAGCTTATTAACACGACTCAATAGAAGTGGACTGGGAACGTTCTTCCAGATGGATATACCAGTTAGTTCCAAAGTTCATAGTCCCCAGACATAGAGGGGAGACTTTGACACCAGCAGAGGGGGCAAGGACACGGTGATAGCCAAGAACCCTCTTGGGCTTGGGAGCAATGTCGTAGAATCCCATATTATAAGGTTTAGCTATGATTGAAAGGAATAAACTAAGGCAAAGAGATGTCTATTTCTAGACTTGGATAAGAAAAGCGTATTATTTGGGGCAAACGTGAATGTCTGAGTTGAATGGGTCTTTTTGTATAGCAATGTATACAAGGTCCTACCATATTCGGCATACAAGGGAGCCGTAATTATGACACGTAGATACCTAAGCAAAAATATTAAGCGAATGGTATGAATGGTTAGGAAGCTTGGGTTACGTCGATAAACTGTAAGTAAGCTGCAATTTCCAACCATGCGTCTCCTGATGTAATGGTTAAGACATTTTTTTCGGCGAGGCTCACGACCCGCGCCCAAGTTCGTCTCAAGGAATCTACTTGCGAAGCCGAGAAAGAAAGGCTCCCAAGACTTTGCGGGCAGCTCCGCTTTCATGGAGGTTTGAGCCGGCATATCAATAACAAGAGCTCGGCATCCATGCGTCAACTCATGAATACGACGATAGGTACTGAAACAGATGTAAATAAAGACCATGGCTATCTAAACAGAAGATACGGCATATGCAAGATAATGGAACTGATGATACTATATCTATGGTGAACACTGTACTACAGTTCATTTAGCTCTGCGGTGGGTGAACAGTTCGTGGCTTCACTTCAACTGGCAAACGGGTATAAAAAGGATTATCTCGAGCATTACCACACGTACGAGGAAAGCACGGAACCGAGATAGAGCAACTAACGAAGCATCATTGAATCTGCCCTCACCAAGGTCCAGGCCGCCTTGGTGGATATGAGCTTGTACGTGGTTCTCTGGTAGATCCTTTATTAGACCCTCGATGATCGACAAGACGGATCGGCGGAGGGGATAAGAGAATCGCACACAATTGTATCTAGTTTTCTTCTTTAAGATTTATTCTTATTACAATGAGATCCCATTCCTTACTCTACATTCATAATTATACTCAAATACATTGTTAATTCCCTTGCCTGGTTGACAGGTTGATCATACTGCACCACATATCATAACAGAGCTGCTCAGACAAAATGTTGTACTCGCAACTATGTGCTGATAGGATTCAGTTTGTTGAAAATCCCTTGTGGATCGTATTTCTTCTTGAGCTCAACCAATCTCTGACCATTTACTCCAAACATGTCCGAAGCTGATCTGGTACTGGAGGCTACAAAGTAATTTAATTAGTAAGGTAATATACTTAGGTATGTGCAAGCTATTTGAGGGACTTACGCTTTGTGTAGTAGGTAAAATTTGACACAAACGTATTTGGTCTATTACCAGCTCGCTTGAACTCCTCCTGAAACATCAGTTGGATCTTGGTTGCCCATTCAAGGTACTCCTCGTCTTTATCGGGCTTTGTATATTGAAGCGTAAATGCTCCTTTCTGAGTCATAACTCGGCTTGGGAACGCTGTCGCCGGAGTTGGCACCTGACAGACTTTGGACATCTCCCAGAACTCCAGATCTATGTAGGACCGAATCAAATCCGGTTCCTCCTCGAACTTGAGCTTGAGCTCGTCATGTATCTTTTGAGCAAATCCTGGCCTCATGGGAGAGGCGAACTCGAACCCGATGATCCTTTTACGTCCGCCAGCGGGACTGACCGAATCCAGCAAGGTGTTGGCCTCTTCATAGGGCATCATTTTAACATCGGCGCTAACAGTCTCTAGGTTGAAGATGCCAGTAAACCTCTCCCTGCATTCATTTTCTGGACCATTGTAGAAGATTCCAACGGTCACCAACAGTTCTGTAGTGTTGGGAGGCTGGGAGATTATGCACTGGGCAGCAGCTTTCCCATCCTTGTAATGGAGTGCCGCATTGAGTGATTCAAGGATGGTTGCCATCTTTTCAGATGTGAACACAAGCGACCCAGCAAATACATCGTTGGGATGTTTGTAGGCTCGGAAGGTGAATTCGACCACAACACCGAAATTCTGGCCGGCCCCTCGAATGGCCCAGAAGAGATCCGAATTCTCGCTCTCCGAGGCAGTCAGTAATTGTCCATCAGCAATAACCACCTGTGCAGACAGGAGATTGTCAATAATCAATCCATGCGCACACATTAAATACCCATACCCTCCCTGTAACGTCACACCTCCCACTCCTGTAGTACTGACTGTGCTGCTGACCACTACAAGGCCACTTTCAGCGGTAGCATGGTGTACATCTGCCCACAGTGCACCGCCTTGGACAGTGACAGTGTTGGTGTCAGAATAGACGGAAACTCCTTTCATTCTCCCAAGGTCGATGATAATACCCCCATCGCTGGAGTTTCCACCATCAGGAGTGTGGCCTCCCCCCTTGACCGCCATATCTATATTATGTTGGTGGGAAAAGTGAACAGCCATGGAGACGTCTTGTGCACTTTCAGGAAATATAATCACTCCCTACCAAAGTTAGTCCACTTGAGCAGGTTCATGTTAAAAATGAAAACTGTTTCGTACAGCTCGTTGAGAGGCAAGATCAGACCATCGTTTCAGAGATTCATCATAGCCGGGGCTATGTGGACTGGTAACCTGGTCTTTGCCCGTGAAAAGTAATTTCAACTTCTCTATGAGGTCAGAGGGGATATGGGTCCGCCTCCGCGGATCAATAACCTGGTCTTTGCTGGTGAAAACTGATTTCAACTTCTCAAGAAGGCCAGAGGTATTCTGGAAAGCCATTATTGCTCTAATTTGCTTTATATAAATCAAGCAGGATAGTAGCCAGATATAAAAATGGAAAGAAGTCTGGGGACTTTACTCTAGACTTTGGCCTCTAAATATTACTTCTTTAAAGATTTATTCTGGTACTGCATGTAAATTGAGATGATTGCAGACTTCCTTGGTTTCATAGAGTACTAGCAGCATATAGGCTGTTACTTGATCAGGATTAGGGGCACGTTAGGATTCAAAGAGAGGCCCAGAGCAGTCTGCATTGCTGGTTGCAGCATCCTCTTCACATAATGAACTTTATACTGATGGCAATGCATGACTCAGCTATGTAGCTGAGGTCATTGCTAACCTTAAATTGGGTTATACCTTTAATAATAAACGTCATATTGCTTGTAACCTGTATACCTCGAAAGCCAATCGTGATATCAATTTGCCACAAGTGACTGTTTTCAGCTATCTTAAGCACTTTTTCAGATCTCCCTTTTAAGTTGTATGGAACAGGCCAGGTCTAGACCGCATTACACGCAGTCATCCAGCATGCTCGCCAGGATGACAGTTCATATTAACTTGAATATGCTAGGTTTTATCATAATGACGAAGAGAACTTACTACTTTATTGGCCTTCGATAGCCTATAATGCTGCAGTTATGCATTGCATGCATAATCACTGGTCGGGAGGGGGTGGTTTCTTTACTCTCATACGATCAGTAGCGGTAGCTGAAATATAAAATGCCTGCAGACTATGTGCTAGGTTGCTAAGCTTCTCCATTGAACCAAGTGAACAAAGGCCTTCTTGTGCAAATTCAATAAATAAAGACTCATATTATCCAAGGAAAGCCATGGAGCAATTACTCTGCTATCAGGCCAGACGTTCTCCAAAAGCTCCTGCTGTTATCGATGGAGAGCAAACCTTTACATATGAAGAGCTGATTGCACGCGCTGACTGCCTGGTAAAGCTGCTACACGAGAAACATATCGCTCCCGAAGAACCAATCTGCATCTTTCTTGGAACTGGGTATAGACAGATTATCTCTCAAGTGGCGGTGCTACGGGCAGGCGGAAGCTGCGTGCCAGTCGACCCGTCTATGCCTCAGAAGCGCCTGAATGATATGCTCAGCGACATCGATGCTAGACATATCCTAACCACTTCAGACCAGATCGAAAGAGTCTCCAGCTATGATGTAATGCTTGTTGATAACGTCGTGGAGACCAAGGCTTCTTTTGTCGAAGATGTGCAAGCTATACAAGTGCTCGCGGATTTTACAGAAGACCACCGCAGCCACATTCTTTTCACATCAGGCTCAACAGGAAGACCCAAAGCAGTTCAAATCTCTGCTCGCAGTATACTGCACCTGGCAAGCTCGACGCCAGTGACGCCGCTGGAGCCAACTGACCGGGTGACCGAGGTGAATAACCCTGGGTTTGACTTATCTCTCTTTGAGATCTGGATTACCTTGCTTGCTGGTGCTACAATTGTTGTCGTACCGAAGACTACCGCAACGGACCCGTTCGGCTTCGGTGACTTCGTAAAGAAGCATGAAGTGACTGTGATGATGCTCCCCACTGCCCTCTTTACCATTGTGGCTACTACCTGCCCCTCCGCGTTCAAGAGGGCCCATCACGTGATTGTATGCGGTGAAGCTCCCAATGTGAAGGCGGTGCGAAACGTTCTCACCGAGGGTGCACCGAAGTATCTATGGAATGGCTACGGGCCTACCGAGTGCACAACATTTGTGACCTTGCAGCTTATTGATCTCAAGGAGACGGCATGTGAGACTATTAGCATTGGCAAAGCCGTAGGACAGACAAAAGTCTACCTACTGGATGATGAAATGAAGCTGATCTTGTGTGGCGACCGGGAAGGGGAGATCTATCTCGCAGGTCCAGGGTTATCGAGGGGGTATCTCAATCAGCCTGATGCAAATACAAAGCACTTTCTCGAAATAGACGCATCCACGCTGAAAGAAGACTCAGCGAGGCCTATACGTGTGTTCAAAACCGGCGACCTAGCTAAGTGGAGAATCCCAACAAAAGTTTTAGAATTTAGGGGAAGATTTGATATGCAGGTCAAGCAGGACGGCTTTCGTGTCGAGTTGGGAGATGTCGAGAAATCACTCGAGACAAAAGACGGTATTAGGCAAGCAGTGGTTCTGCAAGTTCTGCAACAGTGGCCGTCTGCTGATAAGATCCTTGCTGCCTATATTGTCCCATCGGAGCAAGATAATAATTTGAGCTTGAAAGCAGTCAAGGACTACGCAAAGGAGAGGTTGCCTCCGTACATGGTACCTAGCAAAATCACAGTGATCTCAGAGTTTCCTGTAACTGCCTATGGAAAGATTGACAGAGATGCTTTGGCTCGAGAGGGACAAATGAGGTTAAAAGAGGGATTTAATACAGCATCAGACGCTGACAATAGCACACAGCAAGCTGCCAATGAGCTCACCAACACGCTCAAGGTAATGGTACGGGAACTTATTAATGTCCCTGAGTTGCAGGAAAGCGATGATATCTTCTCACTGGGCATGTCGTCTCTCGAAGCAGCCAGGCTTATTGGACTCATGATACAAGGATTTGGTAAAAAGGTGACGATGGATATGCTCCTTGCAAATCCAACCTTAACCAAATTAGCCACCATGCTAAGGGAAACCAAAGAAACCCGCCCTTGCCTTGTTAATACCGGTACCATGGAGAAGGACGCTCTGCTGGCCGACGATATCCCTGTTGTACCAGACTGGCAGTCCAACGAGGAAGGACGTGTGTTTATCACAGGTGTCACTGGATTTGTCGGAGCGCATGTACTGGGCCATCTTCTGGCTCTGCCAACTGTGAAAAAAGTCGCATGTTTGGCCCGGAGCCGCAGGGGCCTTCCAGCCAGTTCTCGCATCCAACGCACTATGGAGAGGTACGATATGTGGGATAGCTCATTGGAAAATATAGGGAAAATAATCGTCCTCGATGGTGAAATGGCAGATGAGACGCTTGGTCTGGGCGAAGAACAGTTCACATGGCTCAC
Source organism: Aspergillus leporis (assembly GCA_009176345.1). Taxonomy (NCBI): domain Eukaryota; kingdom Fungi; phylum Ascomycota; class Eurotiomycetes; order Eurotiales; family Aspergillaceae; genus Aspergillus; species Aspergillus leporis. The sequence goes on along the minus strand of ML732507.1, from coordinate 4,894 downwards.
GAATTGGACGAGTGTTATTTTCCATGTGGGAGCCAAGGTCAATTTCTGTGAGCCGTATCAAAATCATGTTGCTTCGAACGTTATTGGAACTAAGAATGTTCTACGGCTGGCTGCGCTGGGAAGACGCAAGGCATTCCACTACATGTCCAGCATCGACACCTGGGGGCCGACTGCATTGGTCTTAGGTACGAAAAGTCTGCAAGAAGATGGCCCCCTCCAGACTCATCTCGAGTCTTTGCCTTACGACACTGGCTACGCGCACAGTCAGTGGGTGGCCGAGGAAATGGTACGCAGGATGCGCGCTAGAGGGCTACCGGTCGCTATCTATCGTCCCGGTTTTACTATTGGAGACCATGTTACTGCTATGGGTAATCCAGATGATTTCTTTGCACGGCTGATCGTTGGAAGTATTCAGATTGGATACTGGCCTTATCTCCCTGACCAACGGATGGAGTATGTTACAGTGGACTATGTTTGTTCCGCTCTCATCCATATCGCATCATCAAATCAGAATCTTGGGCGATCTTATAGTCTTGTTGCTCCAGATCATTCACAATCGGTGAATATTGAAGAGACCGGCACTATGATCAATAAAGCTGGGTATCCAGTGGAAGAGATTCCATATGATGAGTGGGTTAAAAAGCTCCGAGAATCGAAGGATCTAGACCAAAACCCCTTATCTCCATTGATGCCCTTGCTGGACGAACCTGTTCTTCGGGAATTGAGCCGCTTACAGACAAGTAAATACACACCCGTTTACGAAACACCAAATGCCGTGAAAGCTCTGGCCGATCGTCCAGACATCTGTTACACCCCACTAGACGATGTACTTCTCAAACGCTACCTCGACAACTGGGTCAGAAAAGGTTTTCACAAACTCTAACTATGCTTGGCTGTTCAAGCAGGAGGATCTTGAGTAAGATACTGGCCGAGTCATAAGTACTAAGTAGGCCTCGCCACATCCCATGGGCTGTTGAAAAAGCAAAAACAAAATCTCCTGTGGCTTACATAAATTATGGTGTTTTTCTCTGTAAATTTTAGTATTTCGTTTAAAATATAAAAATAACTATCTTGTGAAGAAGTAAAAGAAGAATATAAAAAATAGAACAAAAACACTTTTATAAAAATAGTACACGTTAACCTCGCACCCATCTAAAAGCCTCGAACGTTTTCGAATCCTCCCTGAAGAACGCTGCTGAGTATCGGGTACGGAAAGATCTACTTCAGCGCTGGATTGCATAGATTCCGAACCCCCATCTTCTACTTCAGATACAATACTATTTCGTCTTTTACCAAGAACACGCTGAGAAACCCCTTCGGTAGCGGACGACCACGCGATCATAATATGCACCCCCTCTAACTCATCCTCATCATCATCACTAATCGGACCAAAATTCCCCACCCTTACAAAACCATAGTGATTAATTATTGAAATATTATAGGATTTTATCCTACTATGATATATATATTAAAGATAAAATAAATGTGGTCTATAACCTCTGGCACCTAGATTGCCTTGTGCCAGAGGACATTTGGGATGGTGTCCTCGCCTGGTGCCTTGTTTGCCGGTGCTGTTTTGGCTGTAGTCATGATCTCGTGCTTCTCAATGGTAGGGAATGGTAGTGGTTCAGGATATTCCGCATTGGCAATATCAGTCAAATCCGCTGGGAGAGGTGTTGGGAAGAAAGCTGACTAAAATAGGGCAACTTTTTTCTCCACTGTCTTCACAACTCAGTCACCATCCTTCAGCGGGGGTATCCTGCCCTGTTTATAGGCCCCCTCGCAGCTTCTGGCCCATTTCGCTAGCCGCAACTGTGACGAACCAGGCAATAACTAGATATAAGAAATCAAAAGAGAAATGATAAGATAGATATCATAGTATTGGTGCTCTTAATTAAAATATCAACTCTGAGGAAGAAAAGGAAGATCATGAAGTAGAGAGTCAAGCAGATATTTGTATCTGCTTGGTCTTTGCTTTAGACTTCCTTTGTTTCACTAAGGACTCCAGAGTTGTGTGACTATCTATCATATTCTATCATATTCCATAGCTTTCAACAAAGAGCCTATTGATCAATAGATCAATCAATAGCCGTGTGACGGCTTGGCTACCAAGCCTGGCCTGCGTCGTCACACCCTGTTTCACAAAGAGCTTATTGATTAATAGATCAATCAATAGCCGTGTGACTGCTTGGCTACCAAGCCTGGCCTGAGTCGTCACACGTGGTTCAAAGGCGCCAGAACCTCCCCGGACCATGAAGAGGCCTATGCATGAGATATACTGATTTTAATTACACTCCCACGGGTCCCACCAAGACTCCCGCGGGACTCCCGCGGGAGTCTGTCAAGGTCTAGTTAAATCACTATCCAATGGGCCTCGGGCCACTAAGGCATACTAGGTGTAAATAATATCTACTGGGCAGGGTAGATGACCTGTCAACTAGGTATGGATAGGTAGGCAAAAGAAATAAAGAAGTAACTGGTATTCGAAAATAGTAGAATCCTATGAAGAGAGACTGATTCCTGTTCTTCTTCTTTCAGAATCATTGGCCTATTATACCTGGGGATTTGGGCTACGGACGGTAAAGAGTTAATAAGATGGGGTCATATGATCAGGAGGACATGTACTGGCAGCCGAATATGCTGCACGAAGAACAGGGTTCCCTATACAAGGTACCGGGTATATCATGTGCTTCCTAGGCCGAGTCTCTATCGAATCCGTAACATAGGGAATGAGAAGGCATATCAAGTTGCTAAAGCAGCAGCAGCCAAGGCCTCCAGAGCTCTAGATAGAAGTCTCAGTTTAGCCTTTGTACACAGATCATGTACAGAAGCAAGCCAGGCACATAGACAATAGTGGCATGTACAAGCCCTAGGAAATCGTACTACTAGGACTCAGCAGCACTATCGACCCCAAAAAGGATGGAAGCTAGACTTAGTGGCAGAAGGAGCCCCAAAACAGCTAGCTCGTCGGTACTATCTATTAAAAATTGGGCATGCAGCAGTACCAGCTTGTCTCAGCCAAATAGGGACCGAGGGCCACCCGCGGGTCGTGCCGGGGTCTAATTACACCGAAAACAATCTTGTAGATACTGCTAGAAAGTATTCGATGGAAATCAAAACAGGCTGTCTCGCAATCCATGTCTTTTAGTGATATGAAACCAGGTGATCCTAGCGGCTTGGCAGATCACCGACTCCAAACCCCGGAGGAATCAGGCCAGGGCAGCGCCAGGTGCTTCTTCTACACTTTTCCAGCATATATTGCTCAGATTTGTTACTTCAAGCATGTATTTAAATAGTTCGTAGTGAGATTTCTGTTTAGGTAGCACGTCCAGTTGCCCCTAGGGAGGCCGCGGATCACGACGCCGCGTGATCCGCCGAGTGACGTTAAATAGTAACCAAACCAAACAAACCCCTGAGGAATTCAACCATCTCAAGGGGAATAAAAAGACCCCTAACACTACATATCTGACATATATTGCCTACTCGGATCGCTTGCTCCCTCCTCCTGATGGAGGTGGATGACCACCCTCCCCCAGAGGGTGCCCCCCCGGGAACTCCTCCCGCACCTGAAAATTCTGACCCCCTCAGGGCCTACAACCCCCAAACCCCCCCCAGAAACCTCTTAAAGAGGAGAGCGCTATTCTCTCCTCATAAATCACCCGCGGCACTTCCTGTCCCTATGTCTGATGGGATCTCTTTGTTTATCTAATAATAGGTTAGCACTAATGTTAATAATTAGCTTCTTTTTTTTAGTAACTAGAAGTTGGTGTTATCCTCTCTTGCTAAGACTCTTGGTATAACTGTCTCCTCTTTGCAAGGCCGTCCAAAGGAACTTGCCTGGGGGCTTACAGCTAGGTTTATTACCCTAGCTTTGTAGGACACTTTTTAACAAGGACTAGAGTCTATTATAACATCATCCCAGCCAACTAGACAACCCGTAACAGCGAATCAAACAAAACAAGCCTCTTTAGCTAGACAAGCTGCATAGGGGCCATCCTGGACCTCGCTTGCGGCCCTTGAAGCTAGCCAGGACAACTGGCAAACTATTGCTCAGAATCACCACATAAAAACCAAACAGCAGCCAATACAACAAAAGCCACAGCAACAACAGCTAAGAAAAATAGATCTCCATATATCTCTCTAGCTACTAATCTTTTCTAGTCTACATACTATCAGACCACATGGAATCCGTGTCACCCTTTCAGAGCGAATCCCAGGTGGAATCAAGCGTATACATGCTGTATCTACAGGATTTGTGATTTCTGCTACAGAAGAAAGTAGAATCTTTTTACTTTCTATACAAGCTAGTGAGCTAGCTAGGGATGGATACTTTGAAGCTGCAATAGAATATTATTAAATTATCATCCCCTAAATCCCACGACAACTCTGATTGCAATTAATAATATTAGTAAAAAGGTAACGTATTTCACAAGCGAGCGTTCCACACAAGCGAGAGTTCCACCTCCGCTCCGATCCCACCTCAAGGTTAAATAATAGGGCCTTTATCAACAAAATGATCGCATTTCTATATAAAAACTAATTAGGTACTTGGTTAGAACATTGTCTGCGAGTATGTCCTATAATATGACAATCGCTACAGCGTGGGGGCGCTCGTACGCGTGGTTTGACTGTAGATAATGCTGGATCTATAGGTATAGTATCTTGAGCTTCATATACCTCATTCTCGCGCTGGAATCGTTCTAGGCCTTCTTGAATACTTAAACCCTCTGTAGTAGCCAATTGCCTAGTAGAGCATTTCTCTTTTTAGCTTGATCCTCATATATAGCTCGAAAAGTCTTCATTTCCTCCTTGAGGATAGCCATATCATGAAAAGCTAATTCAGCTCCTTTAACCAATTGATTTAAAGCAGCTTTAGTAGGAGAACTAGGACTCT